>BRDA01012663.1:148239-189440 GCA_036984385.1 Crenuchus spilurus | reverse complement strand
TGCCGGATGTAATAATGCACGAGATCATTTCTCAGAGAGTGCAAACTTCAAAAGAAGGCGTTCAAATGTAATGCATCTGAACAGCTTCAATTAATACCAATTTGTTCTGAAGAGACAGCAACGTTACCTCTAATTAATCCAATAATTTCACCAGGTCTATTAATCTGCTAATGTGACCTTGAGGGTGACATTAATATTAAATATGAATCTGGTTGTCATAGATGGTTCCTATGGTAACCGGGATAAGTGGGTCACCTACACTGAACGGAAAAATCAAAATACTGAAAGAAAAAGCCACGTGTGCTTCAGACAAAGAGAGTTTGGCAGAGAACGGAGAGAGCTGGACAAGAACATCGACAAAGCAGGCCTCATATAACGGACAGCTGACCCAGTGAAGCCAGGCCTTTGTTGTCGTCCTTGTGTTAGCGGACCAGGTCACGATCAATATTCCGAGGAGCAGAGAGTCTATTTTTAGTCGACGATGAAGAGAGAGAAGCAGAACACACTCTGAGAATGTGTGTCAGTGTGTGAGAGGAGGGAGGTGTGTGATGCTGACTGCACACGCTTGCTGAGCGTGAGCGCTGTTGTCGCGGTTGATGAAGGGTGGAGTGTGTGAATACACAGAGGATGGAGTCTCGGAGGACGTGCAGGCAAGACAGGCTCAGCGGTTTACATTAAGGCTGAACGATACATCATTTATGAAATGTTATCGCAATACCTGCCGTTGTGATACTGATAAAAAAACAACACTGCATAGAAATGAGGACAATAACTGTTTATTTAGTGCTGTGAGCATTTACAACCATATTCTATAGAAAAGATATACTAAATAAGTGAAAAGACGGTTAGATTTTTCCGGCTGTAGACGAGAACCAGACTTGACGCTTTTCTGGTAACGTTAGTTTAATATTGCACACTCATTTGAGATTCGTAATTCTGCTTTTCCTCACCAACAAAACACAGAATCACCAGCACAGTTAGTGTTTGGTGGTGAAATGGAAGAAGACAAACTACAAGCACAACCTTGTACTAAACTACACTTGTTATGATGTAGCCAGAATACCGCCGCTTAGCTTTGTGTTTGTGCTCCCTGCTGCAGTGTTAGGGATCGTCTCACAATTAGCAGAAGAAATGTGGAGTGTTTCAGTGTCTGTAGCCAATGACACTCACATTAAACACACAAAACATCCATGTGACTTACATCATTCATTTACATAAAAATGCATAATGTTGGTAATACATTCCAGGGTAGTTTCTGTAACCGCTATGATGAGTCAAGATCAAACTGGATTGGATAAAGTCGAGTTGCAGTCGCGTCATCTCGATCGTTAAGTGAAAGGTGGTCAGGACTGAAAGTTTTAGTCAGTCTTTGTCGCGTCGAGGCGTTCCGATAAAATCAAACATGTTTAATATTATCACAAGTCGTAAGAGTCGACTCGAGCAAATAGTGACGTGAACACCGTCGGGAACCAATAGCAGAGCCACGGGAAGCCTCAAAGGCAAATATTAAATACACTAATGTCTGGCGGGTAAATATGACAGGCTAGAGCTGGGAAACTATGTAGACTGTAGAACAGGAGGAGAACCTGGTGGAGCTGTGGAGCGAGCAAGAGTTTTACCATTTATTACACAACAGAGACGAAAAGGAAAAAAATGGACAAATTGCTGAAGCCCTCAAAATCCCAGGTGAGTGTGCTATGCTAAAGCTAACTAGCTAGCTAAACATGACTGAATGGGGCTACTTAACGATAATTTTGATCTTAAAAGTTATTGTTTTCCCCAACAGCTTGAAGAAAATGAGCAGCAGACACACAGGACCAGGAATGCATGGATGTGAATCCTATGTTGACAGTATTTTGAGCTCTGATAGCTCTGTATCTGTAATGCATGTTACTATATTTAGACACTACGTTGTCTTATTGTGTGTTATTTTTGATACAAAGAAACGTTTAATAAATACACATTTTGCAATAATTCTGCTCTTTATTGCTGTAATTCTACGTAAAACGAAAGCAGATGGGAAATAATCTAAAAATAAATCTAGCTGCAGTCTTTAAATTAGTGACCCTCGCAGTGTGTTCAAAGCCTATCTGGTCTAAACTGGTCCATCTTTGTATACTATATGCATGTTGTTCATTGTTCTAGAAGTGATGATGCACCCTGAAAGTAATATTGTAAATAACACACACACACACACACACACAGCAGGGTTGAGAGAACAAGGGCACACGAGGGAGAATTCCTCAGTAAGACAGGATGGAGAGCAGGAGCCGGATTAACCACCTCAGGTCAGCCCTGACGCGGCTTGAGGCTAGCTAGCACATAACAAGGTGAGAAAGAGACATGTATTGGGGGATGGGAGACGTGTGAATGAGCCGAGACAATGAGAAATACATACACCCACACACACACACACACCAGTCCACATATGTTAAAGGAAGAGTCTGGTGAAAAATCACTTTTTTTCGGCAAAGATGCTCAACACACCCACTATAAAACTATAAAATAATTTAATTCCCATTTTTATAGCCGTCATGGAGTGTCTGAAGCCTTGGCTGACTGTTTACATTTGGTGTAAATGTTCCTGAACTCTTCCTTTAGACAGAGACGTACACCTGTGTGTACATGCTCAAGCACACATCACCTACATGCACCCACAATCCCTTTGGTCAGGTAAAGCAGTGCTTCACTTCAGACACTGAACAGAGGGCTGTTGACTAAAAACAGTAACAGCTCTATATTTCAGCAAGGTCACCTTTAAAACCTATTGAGCATCATTTTAAGAGCTGTTTTTTAAAAGTGCATACATACAATTCACAGAACAAAGACCTTCACTCCCTTTTGTAATTATGTCTGCTGTCAGCTGTAAGCTCAGTCAATCTCAAAGCACATCAGATCTATATTCCTATAGGACTCGTCTGCTTTACTTTGCCGAATTTTAAAAGGTGGCTTTTAGCCTTTAAAATGATGCTATATTTTTTAAATTACCCAATTGTCTCCCTTTTATCAACTCTCCCTATCAGTATCACTTGCAATGTCCCCGCCTCCCTTGACAGGGATGAGCACAGGCCTCCTCGGATACCAGTGATGTCAAGCCCCCCTTTTTCCCCCCAAATTGCTGGCGAAACATCCTTTTTCGCAAAGAATTAAATCATACATTTGACGTTTTTTGTTCTCTGCTCTTTGTTTTCATAGCCGGCCCGGGCGCGTGTGCATGTTAGTCCTGCCTGGTGGAAACACAGGCCCGCCCCACGTTTCTCTGGGCTGTGCAACACCATTAAGAACACAAATGGAAAAAGGGAGGTGTAGCTGAATATGGAGCACTTTTTTGTTATGCCTGCGTGCCATACATTGAGAAGAAGTGTTTTTATGATTTTAATGATTGGTAACAAAGAGTGGAGTGTGAAGGAAGTAGCTGAATTTGCAGGTGTATTGAAACGTACGGTCATACAGGTCTACCAGCCAGTGGCGGCGCTCCTTTATAATTAACATCTGCTTTGTGACCCATGTTCCACACATCACACCCTCACGGACATTTATAGCCTGAACATGCTCGTATAGCGCCATCTACAGGACCCTGAAGTTACCCCCACCTTAAACACGCGTATAGTGCCCGTCCCGTGGGTAGCATTAAAATCATGGCAACCACTAAAACACAGTGTTGCCTGGAACATAAAAAGCCCATGGCCTGATCTCAGGCTAGTGTGTGAACCCCTAGTAAGAACCCCACTCATCTGAGCATCTCATCTGTAAGTGAGCTGGTGCTGAACCCCAGAATTATCTCCCTCATTTGAGCCGAGAGCCCACTGCGGGACGACCCTCCTCAGCATCAATAATGCAGCTTGCGCTGGCAGCCGACCGTGGAGATTAATACCGCTCTTATTACAGACCTACCGAAGCCTTCTTTCTCTCTTTCTCAGGGAGAAGGAAGACTTGCACGTTAAATGTCACCCCCAGCTGAATTTTTAATGCTCCCCCAGAGCTCGCTGTCCAGGTCGCAGGCACGTCCATGATGGACGCAGTCTCTCTGCTTTATGCTTTCTAATCCCATCTTCTTCTGCTGCTGCTGACATCTGCGCCCCAAATCTTCCCCCTCTCTCTCTCTCCACACCATCGCTCTTCTCAAGTTAAAAGAAAGAACGCATGAATCTGTTGCCTGCCTCCAACCTCCCCAACCCCACCCTCTTAGAAAGTGCCGTCTCCGCAGATTAACACCAGCCTTCCAGTGGCTGCTCTACACCCTTACGCAAAATTTAAGCAAGCTTATCTAAGCAGCCCAGCTCAGTCTGGAGCTGTTAACTGAGAACAGAAGTGACTTTAAACTGGTAGGCTAATGATAAAGCACACATGTGAAGCACTTATTAGTTGTGCAAATCCCAAAGCTTAAACCTAACTTGTGCGAGTGCACGGTTAAGTCCTGGTTGAGGAAAATGACTGGCACAGAAAAAGTCTGGGAGTGCAAAATGGAGAAAGACAGAAAAGAAAAGACAGAAATAGACGAGTGTTAACACTACTCTGCATTATACTCTGTAACATACTACACATAATCCTGGAATACATACACCGAGTCATATATTTGTCTCTTTTAGGCTCATACGGTCATAAAAAATTTGACCATGAAAACTTTCAAACTGGTAAACAGTAGGGCTGCCACAAACGATTATTTTTATAGTCGATTAATCGCCGATTATTTTTTACGATTAGTCGACTAATCGGATCATATGTTAATTGGGTACAAAACATACAGCTTATCGCACTAGAATGCAGCTGTTATTATATAACCGTCATTAGATTTCAGCTATATGCTAACTAAAAATAAAAACAATTAAGACCATAGTTCATTAAACCTTTAATGAAATATGCAGCTTGTTGCAACAAACAATTATTTAACTGTTTAGCATAAAGTGTAAACGTAGCACTGAAACGTAACATTAGAAAACATTAGCATTGCTATTCAAACACATGACTGTTATAACGTTACAGAAAACACATGAATGTGTGCTAAGGCTAATGAATCAGATCGTCATCGCTAATGTTCACTTTTACAGCTATCAATATGAGTAAGCAGCAAGTTAACTCTCTGTTTACGCTCTGTTTAGCAGCTAACTAGCAATTTAGCTTACCGAGATAACGGTCCCTCTTCATGATTGTCACAATCAGCCACAACAGGCTTCCTTTTCAGGTGCTCGTGCATCGCAGTTGTGCTGCCGTGGAAGGCAAGTTCTGACTTGCAGATATTACATTCCCCACGTTTCTCTTCCATTTTCTTAAAATGATCGCACTCTTTTGAGCTCTGTTGCGGCTAGCCATGGTGAGCCTGTCTGTATAACGTCCTGTGATGCCATCCACGGGCTACCCCAGTTACCACTACTGTGCATGTGCGTCAAGAACAGAAAGGAAGACACAGCAGTAAAAGGTGAGAAAAACGAAGCAGTTTGGAGAGAAAAAGAAAGTAAAAAAAAAACAAAAAAAAACGACGCATCGACTACTAAATTAGTCATCGACAATTTTAATAGTCGACATAATCGTGACTAGTCGACTAATCATGGCCCTAGTAAACAGTCATTTTATATTCATTACAATCAGAAATCTCAAATTATTAGATTATTATTAGTAAATTACTATTTAATAATAAACACTGTGCATCTCTCAGAGCTACAACTGCCACATTACTAATATCAAAGCCCCCGAGTGGCTCAGCAGGCTAAGACACTGACACTATGATCAGAGGATCACGAGTTTGAATCCCGGTCATGCTGTGTGCCATCAACAGCCGGGGCCCAAGAGAGCAATAATTGGCAGTGCCCTCTCTAGGCGGGTAGATGGCGCTCTCACTCTCTATCACTCACACATTGTAATGTCTGCTGGCTCAGGCATCTTCTGATTGGTCCATTCAGAGCTCGGAACCCTGCGCTTTCCTCCAAGCGTGTTGGCTCCCCAGTGATGGTGTATAAAAGAGGCAGTAACTGCATCACACGCAACAGAGGAGGCTTGTGCTCGTCTTCACTCTCCTAGAGTCAGGGATTCTGACAACTTTTCAGATAAAAGTCAATTCTGCATTTATTTTGTAAATCAAGCTCCTAGATTCCGGAGTAAGAGCAGTGACACACAGTCAAGGTGTCTGAAGTCCAGTGTGAAGCTTCCGTGATGGTCTGACGTGCCACATCATCTGCCGATGTTGGTACACTGTGTCCTAAATCAACACCGCCATCTCCCAGAACATTTTAAAGCACTTGATGCTTCCATCTGCTGTGAAGCTTTTATGGAGATGCCGATTTCAATTTCCAGCAGGACCTCAAAAGAGCTGAACTGGCCGTGTTCTCTCTTCGGGTGGGCAAGATGGCGCCTGACGGGCGATCCATCCGACCTGGGGATTTCTTTTCTCTGAGCACACTAGTGGCGATGTATTGCCAACATTTCGGAAAAAAAGGGGCTTGACACCACTGGTGTCGGAGGAGGCCTGTGCTCGTGTCCCCCCTTCCAAGAGGGTCAGGGACATTGTGATAGTGATAGGGAGAGTTGATAAAAAGGGGGCGGGTTAACTGGCTACTAAATTACTTTGGGGAGAAAATCAGGGGTAAAATAAAAAATAAAAAGAAATAAATAATAAAAGATGAGAAACACCTGAACCAGCAATACAAATGAATGGACACACCTGCAAATTCAGCTACTTCCTTCACACCAGACTTCGGCACCCAAACACACTCCTTTTAGTCAATCATTAACATTTGCTTTGAGACCCATTTCACACACAATGAACGAGACACTGTGCACTGTACCACCTCTTCTCAATACATGAATCCCATCACACACCCTGCAGGTATTTATAGCCTGATTATCCTTATGCAGCGCCATCTACAGGAGCCTGAAGTTACTACAACCTTATATATGCAAGTCGTTAAAACAGATCAGTGACTAAATGTTCACACGGTCAGGTCTCTTGTTTAGTATGTATACATTACTTAGTATGTACAGTATATAACACTGTTATACATGTGTGCGCTGCATCATACTGTACATGCAAAATACTTGGCAAAATAAAACCGAGACAAAGGAGACAGAAGGGTTGTGTGGTGTGTGAAAGTGACTGCAACTCACACCTGTTAAGAATGTCGGGAAGATTTCAGAAGCTCCTCTCTCGCCCACACACACTCCGACACAAACACACACACACGCGCGCACATACACACCCACCAGCACCTGCTGCAGACGTCGGTGCGCTGAATTCATCTGCATTTACACAATGCTACTTTCTGCTGTCCCAGACTGTCCCGACAAGCCTGACAAAGAGACAGACAGCTGCGTACTCCTGTGGGCTAGTTCAAACAGGACAGCACACACACACACACACACACACACACACACACAAGAAATGTGTGGATCCAGCAGGGCTCCAGCTGCTCAGAGGTACAGCACCACAACAACATCCCACTAAAATCCACTGAAGACATGTGAACACAGCCTGGAACACCTGAGCAGCCTGCAGCAGGGCTACAATCACATCCTCAAAAGTGCCTGGTGCCAATTCCACGTTTACACACACCAGAGAAATGATGCAGGTAAAGCAGCACCCTGAAGCCAACATTATTTTTAACCCAGTAGTTGACCGTTTTTCTGCAGCGCATCTCCAAAAATGAGATGAGAAAAGGTGTGTGTTCGGTACAGCTGCATCTATTGAATATTTTAGTAATCGAGTATTCCACTAAAAATTCTTTCGATTAATTGAGTAATGGGATAAAACATATTTTTGCTTGTCAATTTTTATCCCCTTCCCAATGTAGTAGCCAATTAGCCCATCCCCTCTGTTAGGGCTCTCCCCATCACTTTGCACTGTCCCTGACTCTAGGAGGGTGAAGACAAGCACAAGCCTCCTCCGCTGTGTGTGATGCAGTCACCACCTCTTTTCTAACTACTGCTGATGGTGTATCACTGGGGAGCCAACGCGCTCGGAGGAAAGCGCAGGATTCCCAGCTCTGATGGACCAGCTCGGAGTGGCTCAGCAGGCTAAGACACTGACACTATGACCAGAGAATCACGAGTTTGAATCCCGGTCATGCTGTTTGCCATCAACATTGGCCGTACTCTGTCTGGGCAGGTAGATGGCGCTCTCTCTCTCTCCATCACTCTCACATTGCAATGTCTGCTGGCTCAGGCGTCTGCTGATTGGTTCATTTGGAGCTGGGAATCCTGCGCTTTCCTCCAAGCGCTTTGGCTCCCCAGTGATGGTGTATCAGCGGTAGTTAGAAAAGAGGCGGTGCTTGTCTTTACCCTCCTAGAGTCAGGGACAGTGCAGTGATGGGGAGAGTGGATGGGATTGGTTAATTGACTACCACTGCTACATTGAAAAGGGGATAAAAATGGGCAAAAAAAAGACTTTTGTCCTTTTACATGTTATGAGTTCAATTAACTTTTCCCAATATTTCTGTATATGCAGTGTTCACACGCTATACAATGTCCCTGCCATGTAAGCAAGTCTATTTGAGATTATTTAACACTTTGAGCCAAGACGTGGTTATTTAGACACGCATTTTGTAACACATTTTGAGAGACGATACATATGATTTACACTACATTCAATAGCTATTTAATACTTATTTACATTCTCTTTTTGAGGATGTTATATAGGATGCTTTCTTTACATCTCGGGTTTTTTTCTCACATTGCTCATATTTTTTGACACTGATGAGTGGGTGCAGAAAACAGGCGGGAAATGAAAACTCCTGAAACCACAGGAGAGCTGAGGAAAAACAGAGGGAAGAGGGGGTACACAGTATGCAAGAGAAGTGTGAGAGAGGATGTGTTGGAACCGAACTGATGGTGTCGACAGGCTATTTCCCCTAAAATCATGCTAGGACTTGGACTTGGCCTATATTTCTGTGCTAGTTTATTTATGTAGGATTTGCACGAGTATCAAAAATGTTTAAATCAACTTTCAATACTTTCTAATGCAAACAATGTCAATGTAACACTGCGTTTTGCTTACAACTGACGAGTTCACTGTGGATTACAGAGATCAGATTTAAAAAAACAACACAGTTAATCGAAATGTGTTGCGATTGGCCAATCCGCTCACAGTAAACAAGTCTATGCTTAGAGGGCTCATTTGCATATTTCAGCCCGCAGCATCTTCAGTACTGCAGAGGTAAATACTGTTACAATTAACAAAATATACACAGTGCAGATCTAATTCACAGTCCTCTTCAGAGAGAACGAGTAAAAGTGCAGACGTGCAGGATAAGTGCAGCAGGGTGATAAGTGGGAAGCCCTGCTAATTAGAGTGCAGTGCCAGGTAGCTGCAGGGCACTGTTTGAGCTTCCAAAACCATCATTATTAGGAATCAAAGGGAGAGGCATGCAACGCAAGACTCTTTTCATGCTGCAGCTTCAAAAAGATCCTCCACAGTCGGACCTGACAGCGCAGCTGAGATGGAGGACGGAGATAAAGACGAGAAGACGGACAGCGAGGGTCAGTCAGAGCGGGAGGGAGCACTTCTGAGCTGAGCACTCGCTGCTCAACCTCACCAGGTTCACAGATGTCAGCATAGATGAGATACTGAAAAGCACATCTCCACTGTCGTCCTCTTCTGTGCACACACTATCACCAATCTCTTTGTCCTGCTATAATAATCCGTCCTGCTGAGGCTGTGACAGGAGCAGACTGGGTCTGAAACGTATGGCAATAAACAGATCAGCTACAATATCTCAAAAGGTAATAAAAACTCATTTCTCCAACAAGAAAAACTGGCTTTATTAGATCATGTTCACTGCATACAGCACACATGAATGCATTAACAGCAGACATTACACTCTTAAAGGAGCAGCGCAGATTAAATGGCAGTAATGGTGTCCACTGTAGGGGGCGGAGCTGCATCTCAAATGTTTGCTATTGTCAATACAATGTTAGCCAGTTTCATCTTTTGGTGGAAAAGATGATTGAAAATAATATTACTGCATCATTCAACAGTCAAATACACTTCATTCATGTTTATAGCGACCACTTCTTAGACCCTGTACTGCTCTTAAATTTGTGATTATTCATTTATATAATCCATCCATCCATCCATTACCCCAAACACTTAATCCTGATCAGGGTCACGGTTAGACCCTAACCCCCTCACCAGGCGCAGGGCAGGGCAGTACACTATCCTAACTAAGACAAGGACAGGGTAATAATACATTGCTGGGAACACACACAAGGACAATTTAGAGTAGCCAATTCACCTGACTCCCATGTTTTTGGACCATGAGAGGCCCCAGAGGAAACCCACGCCAACACGGGGAGAACATGGAAACTCCACCCAGATGGGGACTCGAACTCAAGACCTCAGTGCTGAAAGGCAAATGTGCTAATCACCAAACCACCGAGCTAAAATCCAAAAAAGTTTTGGTTCTTTGCAGATTTTCCTGTCTAAAAACAGTGTTGTGCTACATTAAATGAAGACAGGTTGAGCACTAGGACCGAGCGATAAACGACCACTCAATCCGAAGCCCGTATTCCTTTAGACCGACCACAAGCTCATCGATTTGCTCTGCCGTTTCTTGCTAACGTGTGATTGGCCATCCCAGCAGTCACTCCAACAAACAGTGTCTGGACTTGTAAGTCGGTGTTTTGCAATTTGGCTGGCAAGCTGTGTTCACCTGCCACTGTAAGTTGTTAACATGTATGTGTGTGTGTACCAGTCTGTGATAAGCCATTTACATGCCTCCAAGTTTAACTATTGAAGAAACAATTCAGAATTTCCCCTCATTTTTACTCAAAAATTAGGTATAATTTTATGTAAATTGACCATACAGTCCAAACATACGTGTAAAATTGGTGGTAATGAATTGGAGTGAAGTTGACCAACAAGGTGAACCACAGAATTGGGTGATAATATTTAATAATTATATTACATGCTTTTGACAGTTTATTACTATTTAATAATTTTTGTATTTTATTAATGATTAATATTAATAGTATTATTTTATGGTTAATAATAATGATTAATAGATATTATTAGTATATTATTAATAGTAACTAGTGATTAATAAAATATTATGAATAATAATGTTTAAGTAATGTATTAATATTTATTAATAATTAATAATAACTACAAAAATAATTTGTTTTATTAGGGCTCCCAGACATAACATTGCTTGGGGTGCCATAACTTCCAAATCCGCCCCTGCTTACATCATAGTACACAGTTTACTGAGTGTTGTGACAAAAATGAGACTAATGTAACGTCTCACTAATGAGATCCTCTTCACTCAGTTATTGCTTTTGCCACCTGATGGTGGGTTTAAAAGACAAATATACAGACGGTCCACATTTTTAAATTAAACCATGTCAACATTATAAATAACCTTCAGCATCACCCAACAGCTGCAGAGAGTGGAGGCAGAGAAATAATATCCATCACATGGTGCAATAAGAAACCTTCTGTACAGGATACATGCGTCTCATCACTCTGAAAGCCTCCGATCCCCTCGATTCCTCTGAGCTCATTAAAAGGAATTGATATGTCCTTAAACATTGTGGACCTTGATCGATTTCTGAGCCACAGGCTGGAGGAGGCAGGACAGAGTAAGGAGCATCAGTTCGCTCACTGTTCTCTCACTACTCTGGCTGCACTGATACAGGGATTCTGAGGTGAAGCATGTACATATTTTTGTACCAATCACATGTAACGCCCTGATTCTAGGAGAGTGAAGAGTAGCACAGGCCTCCTCTGATGTATGTGAAGTCAGGCTCCGCCTCTTTTTGAGTCGCTGATGATACGCAGTCACGCCAGCCAGGCGCTCGGAGGAAAGCGCAGGACACCCAGCGCTGAGGGATCGGCTGACATAACATTGCATGGTAGTACTGTTGGGGAGAGACCACTGAGCCACTCGGGGACCCCATGCACATATATTTTGATGCCAAAGTTGATTAAACTAAATCTAATGAGGGACCGTATTTCTGAAACTCTACCATGAAATCCCAAATCAACCAAAGTCTGATGAACATTACGATCTCAGAGGAACACATAAGGCTCTGCATATGTATACTGCTGTGTGCCCCAATTTTTGCTTCTTCTCATCCAACTTGAGGCTTTTTACCCCCTTCACCACTCTACACTTCAGGACGGTGGTCTTTCACACGGAAAACAAGAAATCCAACAGCAGTCTCTCAGATCTAGTCAGAGGAAGCTCCGTGTTCCTGCTGCCAAGTGAAGATAAATATGAGATTCACCAACAGCTGGAACTGAGCTGGTCAAGGAGGAGGACAGACATGGAGAGATGAGAGGAGAGACAATAGGAGCAGGACAGACAAGGAGAGAGTGAGAGACACCCGCATGGGGGGGGGAGAGTGAGAGCGCGAGAGAGAGTGAGCGCAAGAGAGAAAGTGAGCGCGAGAGCCAGTGAGGAGGACAGAGAGAGACATGCATAGATGAGAGGAGAGAGAATAGGAGCAGGACAGACAAGGAGAGAGCAAGAGACACCCGCATAGGGGGAGAGAGAGAGAGAGAGAGAGCACGAGAGAGAGAGGAGGACAGAGAGAGACATGAATAGATGAGAGGAGGGAGAATAGGAGCAGGACAAACAAGGAGAGAGCGAGAGACACCCACATAGAGAGAGAGAGAGAGAGAGAGTGAGCGCGAGAGAGAGTGAGCGCGAGAGAGAAAGTGAGCGCGAGAGCCAGTGAGGAGGACAGAGAGAGACATGCATAGATGAGAGGAGAGAGAATAGGAGCAGGACAGACAAGGAGAGAGCAAGAGACACCCGCATAGGGGGAGAGAGAGAGAGAGAGAGAGCGCGAGAGAGAGAGGAGGACAGAGAGACATGAATAGATGAGAGGAGGGAGAATAGGAGCAGGACAAACAAGGAGAGAGCGAGAGACACCCGCATAGAGAGAGAGAGAGAGAGAGAGAGAGAGAGAGAGAGAGAGAGAACGAGAGAGAGAGGAGGACAGAGAGAGACATGAATAGATGAGAGGAGAGAGAATAGGAGCAGGACAGACAAGGAAAGAGGGAGAGACACCTGCAAAAGAAGAGTGAGAGAGAGCAAGAGAGACAGACATCCGCATAGGTAGAGAGAAAGAGAGAGAGAGAGAGAGAGAGAGAGAGAGAGAGAGAGAGAGAGAGAGAGAGAAAAGAATGGATGAGAGGCAGGAGAGAGAGAGAGACAAGGAAGATATAAAAGGGTGGATGAGAACCAGCACATGAAAGACAGCTGGACAGAAAGAGTGGACGTGATGGAGTGTGTGGACAAAACCTGAAGGCTGTGTAAACTGTGTCCAGACTGAGACAAAAAGCAGCCGAACCAGAGACGAGAGAGTGATGAGCGTGAGGAGCGATAGAAGAGAGAGAGTCAGTGAGATTCCCTGGTTGGCTTTTGCCTCAACCCTGCAGCCCCAAAAACACCAGCAGTAAACTCACCAGCCCTCCGAGACCTTCGCCTCTCCCTTCCTCTGCTGTACCTCTGTCTGGGTGAGAGACCTCTTTAAAAACCCTTGAAGCTGCTCTTCTGAGTACCTCACTCCTGCACTACAGTCACTGGGGCATCTGCTCTTCAGAGAGCCGAGCACACCTCTCGGCAAGGTTAGCACTAAACACATGAGCAACAGGACCCAAATCAGAATGGGAATATTAAGGTGGTTTCACAATAAACAGACTCAGACTCAGCCTGAGGACAAGGCACATTTGCACAAGCAGACACCCTTTAAAAATCACAAGAAAGGAAGGAGAAGAACAGCTCGGTTTAAGCGCCAAACCACTGGTTGTCAGAATCGTTTTTTGATATTAGAGACAGCATCGTCTCTGGCCCAGGAGCCCTCAGTTCACTGCTATTGACCGTCTCAGCAGGGAAGCTGCACTCTGTTCAGTGAGTGTGATTACTGAACCTTGATGCTTCATCCATCCCAATATTTCCCAAATGTATACACATTTACCAAATTTCAACATAAAAATGCTAATAAGTCATGTTTCTACACAGTTAAACAAAGAAACTTTGTTTCATCGTTGATGAGGTGGTGACATCAAAGCAAGAAAAACAGGGAGCTCAGTCTTTGCATTTAACCCCCTTCCCAAAAGTATTAGAAAAATAGGTATTTTTTACAGTTTTAATCTTATTTAGACAGTAAAAATATTTATGAGGTTTTTCAGTCCGGTTTTAGATCTCTTCACAAAACAGAAATGGCTCTCTTAAAACTTCTTAACAACCTAATAGTAATTGACCCTGAGGACTCTGCTATCCTTTTTGCCTTTGGACCAAACAGCTGCATTTTATACTATAGATCAAAATATATAAAGTTCTATTTATTGGATAGGTATTTCTCAGATGAAGCTTGTTCTCTTGTGGATAAGCTTCATCTTCAGGCACAGCTCTCACGTGTGGTGTTCCTCATGGATCAATTTTAGGACCAGTTTTATTCTCATTATATCTGCTGACACTAGGGTCTATCTTCAGAAAACACAAGATATCACTTCATTTCTATGCTGATGATATACAGATTTACCTCCCTTTGAAGTTGAATGATACTACATCTTCAACCTCTCTACTAAGTGGTCTTGAAGAGGTTAAAGTCTGGTTGGCATTAAACTTTTTAAACTGAACTATTCTAAGACTGAAATAGTTCTATTTGAACAAAATGCTCCTTTGATGACTCTCACTGAAACTTAGGTCAATGACAGGCTTTAATATAACTGTCAGTCAAAAATTGAGGAGTTATATTTGATAGTAATTTTGACTTTGACAAACATAAATGCATTGGTAAAATCTAGCTTTTTCCAATTAAGACTTTTAGCTAAATTTAAACATTTTTTATCAGTTGCCAGACTATATTACACCAGTACTTGTCTCTTTGCATTGGCTAACAGTGACTTTTAGAACTTTAATCTCAGTCCTTCCATTTAGCAGAATCATCTTCACGGCAATTTGCAATCTTTTTATGGCTGTAAACTAATTTCTCTTAGTTTATCCATCTCTGCACTAAAAATGTGGCTTTTTCACGATTTAAACAGGCTGCTGTAATACAAGCTATATAGACGTAAACTACAACTCTCAGTGTGAAACTGTTTTTGCAATATATGGGTAGGGTTTTTTAATTTTAATTATTAGCTTGACTTCACATGCATCAGAAGAGGCCTGTGCTAGTCTGCAACCTCCTAGACTCAGTGACATTACAAGTGAAAGGAAGAACGAATGAACAGGTCAATCGGCTACCAAACACAAACACATTGGGGAGAATATTGGGGTTAAATAAATAAATAAATAAAACAATTAAAAAAAAAAAACAATTTATATATATATAAATATATAATATAAATGAAAAAATAAAAATAAAAAACTTACTTCCAAAACAAAAATTCAAAACATTATGTCAAAAAAGTAAAAAACTGTTATGTTTTATATTCATTATGTTATGATGTCATGTATCGATTGTTTACCTGTTTATACTGTTTCAATAGTAATTTACTCAACCTCCAAATATAATATAGATGAAATGTTTTGATTCTGGATTTCTGATTTTCTTGAACTAAAAGTGAAAGTGAAATCAATGACAAATGTGCTTGCACACAGAGAAATTTTACCTCCACATTTAACCCATCCATCATGTGAACCACACACACACAGTAGTAAACAGACTCACTCCTTGCAGTGAGCACACTTGCCGGAGCGATGGACAGCCCTATCCTTGACTTCAGTCATGTCCTGTCAGTTCAAGGGATTGAACTAGTGGTCCGATTCTTTAATCACAAACCTATGGGCGCCCCAGTTAGCCTTACTGATCAACATAAAAACAAATGCTACTTTACATGTAATGTATACAGAGCATTTCATTTGGAAATCAAGCTCCCACAATCTGGTGGAACAGTGGAGAGACACACAATCTAAGCTGCTTGAGGTCTAGTATGAAGTTTCCATAATCAGTGGTGGTTTGGGGAGCCATGGTACATTAATGCTGTACCAACACCTGGTTTAATAAGCACAGTATCACTGTGCTGGGCAGTAAACTCACCTGACCTAAACCCCACAGAGCATCTATGAGCTACTGTCAAGAGGAACATGAGTGACACCAGACCCAACAATGCAGACGAGCTGAAGGCCGCTATCAAAGCAACCTGGACTTTCATACCAGCTCAACAGTGCCACAGGCTGATCACCTCCATGCCACCTCAACAGTGCCACAGGCTGATCACCTCCATGCCACCTAAACAGTGCCACAGGCTGATCACCTCCATGCCACGCTGCACTGATGCAGTAATTTATGCAAAAGGAGCCTCAACCAAGTACTAAGTGTATATACTGTACAGACTGTTCAGTAGAACATTTATGTATTACACATCATGTTTAGAATTGGTCTTCAAATGTTTTGAGATACTGACTTTTGGGGTTTTGTTGGCTGTAGAACATAATCATCAACATTAAAAGAAATAAACACTTGAAACAGACTGTGTGTGTAATGAATCTGTATAATATGAGCTTGACTTTTTGAACTGAATCACTGAAATTGACTGGTCGATTATACGCACAGTCACATCTGCTGCACTTGGTGAAGGTTTGGGAAGAAAGTGTTTCACTCACATCACTTTGCCGACCAGGTTGGTCTGAACATGTTTCTGGAATTCTGGATGTTTGGAAGCCAGGTAGGCAAAATCTGGAGGTTTGTCCTTGTAGCGATTTCTCGGATGCATGGATTTATTCAGCGACATTTCTGCAGATGTTGGGACACAGAACAAGCGCTGAGGGAACAGTGTTTACACACAGACAGGAGAACAGGACCCGTATGCTCACATACAGACAGACTAACAGTACTGACATGCTCACTAAAGTAGAGTTTAGCTGTTTGGCTAAAACTATGAGGTAAATAAACACAAACAGCAGCTATAGAGCTAAAATAGCATCACAGCAGCGCAGTAAACTTACTGTACTAGAGCTGTAAAGTATCCCTGGCGTATCGTTTAGTGTTTAACTGTGTTATTAAAAGTGAAGGAGATGTATACACACTGTCAGGCTTCTGCTCACGTTGCTCCTGCGTCGTTTTGACGACGTCACAAACCTGCGCCACCGGCAACGAAAAATTACGCAAATATACAGTACCAGTTAAAAGTTTGTCTCATTCAATGTTTTTCTTTTTTTCCTACACTGTAAATAAACACTGCAGTCATCCAGACTATGAAGGAACACATATGGAATCATGTAGTAAACTTAAGTGTTAAACAAAAGAAAAAATATTTTAGATTCTTCAAAGTAGACACATGTCTCAAACATATTAAGGAGGCAAGAAATGCAAGTCATGAACTTTTGACAAGACACAGCTGTTAATTGAAAGTCATTCCAGGTGACTACCTCATAAAGCTGACTGAGAAAATGCCAAGAAAGCTGGCATCTAAGCAAGAGGTGCCTACTGTGAAGAATGTAAAATATTAACATATTCTGGTTTGTTTACTTACTTACTAAATAATTACAGATGTATTTTTTTCATAGTTTGGATGACTTTAGTATTAATCTACAATGCAGATCATTTTTCTAAAATGAAAAAACACTGAATGTCCAGAACTTGACAATCTCTATCTCTCTCTCTCTAATATTTATATAGATACGAAGTGCCCCTGTATGGTCAGTGGAGCTAAAATTAACAATGAGTGTAAATACAATTTAATAATATTCTGATATTAAACATATATTATTATTAATTAAACATGTAATAAGTAAATATGTATTTTATACTCATCACTAGAAATTATATAAAGTTACTTTTGTGTTAATAATTTGAAAGGGAAAATTGTCATATATTCATTACATGTAAAGTGACACATTTCAAGCCTTTTTACCTGTTTAAACTGTTTAATTAGTAATCATTAGTGCTTAAACTAGAAAATAAATATTGTAATAATTTAAGATTCTGGATTTCTGTTTTACTTGGGGTTCAGATGGCGGAGAACCTTACCTGGTCCCTGAAAACTAGCTCTAAACACCACTTGCCAGCCCCCATCCTCACCACCTTCTAGAGAGGAAACAGAGCATCCTGAGCAGCTGCATTACTGTCTGGTTTGGTAACTGCATCTGACCACAAGACTCATCATATAGTGAGGACAGCTGAGAAGATTGGGGTCTCTCTCTTAGTATCTTGCACCATATACTGTACTAGACACCAAAATCTGAAGTTAGTCAGTGATAACACTACATGTTTATTGTGTGCACCAAAAAGTCTTGTATTCTGTGTTGCACCTGGTCCTGGAGAACTTCATTTGTTTTATGTACTGCATATAATTGAAATGACTAACTTGAACTACCTGACTTATATGCATGACTTCAGCAGTACAAAAGCAGCAGCTCAACTAGCTGCTGGATTAAGACACCCATCAGCAAAACCACTAATTTTCATTATACTTCTGCATATTTATTTATCTAAATGCCACTAATCACACTAAGCTAATATTAAACATTAAATTAAAATGACAAACTGTACTTTTAATTACAAATATACAAGTCGTAGTAAAATTTACATTTAAGTCTATTGAACCATAATTAAAAACTGCATGAACATGACTACTGTAAATTAGACTGTTCATACCTAGAAAACCCTAAAATGCACATTAATATTATTGCATTTGAAAGGGTAGCAGTCATTTGGGGGGATTTTTAATGACAAACAGCTGTTGCAACAAACCCTCACTCATCCCTGTGCACTCTACTTCAGTATTACAATAAAAATTACCTTTCAAACAGCTGTAGGTGGAAGTTACTGTACAAGAAACTGTATTAGAGTGATTTTTAAGCCTCTTAACCACACTTCATTCTTTAACATGATACGCAACAGTGAAGAGATCCAACACTTAGACTTTTTTCTTTAATTATGTTGCAAACAATAATGACATCCAGATATATTGTTAACAATTGGCTGTGTGAACAGTGATAACCATGAAAGCAAAAGTCCATTAGAGCTGTGAAGACTGAAGCCTCCAATCTATTCACAAAGCAAGTAGAGCTGACAGATGAACATGTGGCTGGAGGGACCCACAAATATTATGTACATTAGTCCATCCAGTGAGTGCAGCGCTGGGATTGCTTGGGACCTGTGAATGGCAAACGTTATTTTCTAGGACACTTTGAACCCCTTTGTGCCCCTGTAGCAAGCATGAAGAATGTGTCGAAGATTCATTTATTTACCTTTCCTTGTCAAAGCAGGAAAGGCATGCATGTCTGAAGGACACAAGCCTGTCTTTCAGGTAGTTTTGATTTGGGGTTAAGGGATCCTTAAATCTGCCCATCATCAGAGAGTAGCGCATGTTAAGGATTATCGACTATGAGTATCAACTGCAGACACCGTGAGACCATCAACCTAATGAGCTTGATCTAGATAATGTCCAATGGGAATTGAACAAGACAGATTTCAAGATCAGGTGTCAAACTGTGCAATAGGAACCCCCGCTCCAAATGGGTTTTTCTGGCTTAGATTGTCCGGTAAATAAAACTTTTAGGTTCCTGGACGAGGGAACTGAAGGGAAAACAGTCCATGACTAAGCTTGTCTGAGAAACTAGACCTTAGTGACAGAAACCCTTTAAGTGCAGGTTCTTGTGTCCTTGAGCACTGAAAGGCCCGCCGTTCTTTTACACGGAAATACAGCACAAGCAGGTACTTCAAAAGAGGATTTGACTCATCATCTTGACTTACAAGACGATTTCTTTTGTTGGTTTTTATAGGAGGCATCTACGGTGTTTGTTTGGGGTGGGCACTTCTCCTTCAGTCTGCCACAATCCCGTTACAAAAAAGAAAGACAGAGAAGTCAACGTCCTTCACACAGCACACACAGACCAGTCTGTCTACAACCATATACTGAGCTCTTCACAGTTATCATACCAGCTGACCTATCTGGTAAGGAGTCTGTATTCGAAGTCATTAAATAGTTAACAGCACTATACACACATATCCCCTTTACCAGTCACAAAGCAGATTTTTTTTTTAAAGCGGAAGTCATCAATCGGACTGTTCTGCCTAGTTAAGACACTGCAGGACGGCCTGAGTTTAGTCCCCAAATTCCAGACCACCATAGACTCCAACCAGACAGCTCAACCATCAGTACTGTTACATGCAGCAGTGCTATGTTGACAGGTACAGATCTCAGACTAGCCACTATCAGACTTTCAGCAGCAGCAGGTACATCCAGTACACACGACAGGAAATCGCTAGATAATAGACTGGTTAAGCAGTGGAATTCTTTATTATATAATTGCATTGTAATGAAGAGACTAGTTAAAATATCAGTTTATGCATTTATTATTAAGTCTTAAATGGCTTAGATCTTCAGGGATTGAAGGTCTAACAGAGGGATGTGTATGTCTGCTGCCAAAGACAATAGCAGGTTTCTTTTTTTTCTATTTTAAGACATGGAATGGTTTACCTCCATTTTTTGGGATCTATTAAATCAGTTCCCATAGCATGGTGTCTATGGTTAACATTTACCCACACAGACTGCAAGAGGAACAAAAGAGAATGTGCTACTCATAAGACATCGGTAATGGCTCCAAAACTTGTGGCGCCTTCCTGTTCGGGCTGTTCACAAAGTCACCAGCACTACGCTCCTCTCTGGGCTGAAGGAGAGCTGCGGTGCTGTGAAACCCCCCTTACAATAGCGGCTACCACTAAGCATTTCCACAGAGAGCTCAGGCTCTTAGAGTAACTGCTGCTAGCATTAGATTCCTTTAAATAAATCCCCACTAACCCATCAGTCATTATACAATTGAGCTTCCTAAAGTGGCAAATCTCGTCCTCATTTCACTGAAAGGAAGCTGCCACTGTCCCATTTTTTTCTTCAATACAGACCCACCTTTCGTTTTTCAAGAAATGTCTTTGCACATCCCCTAAAAATACTAGGGAAAGCTTCTGAGCCCTTGTCATGCTTCATATCCAAGGTCCAAACTGAGGGGTACAACACCTGCTCTGTATGTTTTTGAGAGATCTGCGAAAGGGCTAACAGGACAATTTTATGTTACATCTACATGATCATTGTAGACCAAAAACACAAACCAAAAACAAGCCAGTGAGGACGAGGGTAGCTCTGAAATCATCTTAGCAATATATAAATCTCTTTAAACTAACACTACGTTGTGAGAGCACCGACGGCCAATTCAAGTGCATCACAGAAGTGACATTTTTGGTAGTCAAAGTGTGAAGTGCTCCGAGGACAAAAAATAACACCAAATCTTCACTAAAGGTCTCGGCCTCTGTATACATGGCTTTGAAACACAAACAAACAAAAAAAGAAAAAACGGCCCACTATATCCAAAACCTGGGAATTTCAATCAGTAGTGAGATTCTTCTCTGCGAGCCTCGTGTCTAGGGGTTCTCTCAGTAGGACATTTCATGACAAGTGTACAAAGATTTATTCCCCAACTGTTCTTAGATGTAAGCATTAATATCATCCAGTTCCACAACAAGAGAATGATGTTAGAAAGCTACAGATTATTCTGGTAACAAGCCCTGCAGATAAATCAAATCTTCCTGTAGGGATTAAAGGTTTTCCGATATTCCTTTTTGTTGTCTTTTCCCCCCTCAAAAGGTCACCAATCTAGGCACCAACAGACTAAGATAGTGACAGTAAAAAATGACAGGGGGATTAAAAAAAACAAACAAAACAAAAGACGACACTGTCATTAAATGATCAGTCTAGTGCCCCATAACCCAGTCAGTTTTCACCTTCAGTAGGTAGGGCTGAGTGAAAAATCAGCCCGTGTTAAACCTAAGGTACTTCTAGACAACATTATGTAAATTTACAGTATACAATTTTGGATTCACCATGCAAGAATACTTTTGTGTGTGTGTAACATTTAATAGCTCGTTCTACATCCATAATAATTTACATAAAAGGACAATAGTTATTAAACCAGAGCTGGGTGGGTCATAACCATGGTGGTCAAGTGCATCCAGAGGAGACGGAGAAGGGGGGTAAAATGGGTCAGGAGTGAAGGGCCGTGGTGATGGTGGTGGTTGGGTCTGGCAGGCAAGATCAACGACATTCCCACACTTTTACTGTCTGATCTACACTCCCGGTGACCACATACGGAGCAGCCTTGTGAAAATCTGTGAAAGCAGACAGGATTACACAGTTAAGGGTACAATTAATCTACACATGGAGATCAGGTAAAAAAAAGACTGGTATGTATGTGTGTATGTATGTATGTATGTATGTATGCCCAGATATGATTGGCACTCTGGTGATCACCCTAGTGCTCGATGCAGTCCTCCAGTGGACGGTCACTTCCGGTTGAGAGTACGCTGTGCGCGACTGGCTGCCGCTTCTCGCCGGTGTGTGTGGTTGAGTGTGTGTAAATGGAGTGTGTTGATTGTAAAGCGTCCTCAGGCGCTATATAAGTGTAACGTTGTTAATAATAATAATAAAAAAACTGTAAAACTGTTTCCTAAGAAAATAAAATAAATCTTATTTAAAAAGCCTAGTAATATTAATAAAATAAAAGTCAACTTAAGATCTGAAAAACGTTTGATTTTCCCTCAAAAGCAACACAATAAACATGTGAAAGTTGCGTTATGTACAGAATTGCATTGAAAAGGTACGCTGAGCCTGCTAGGGAGCTGAATAGTCTGTGAAGCATCTGCAGAGAGTTCTTTTGCCTTGATCCACTGAAAAGCACCAGACTCGGTTAAGAGCCTGGGGTGATCGCTTGCCCCCTGAACAGGCTTCCAGTAGCCCCCAGGACGGTGCTTTGTGGCTGAGAGATGGAGCATCCCCAGCTCAAACCCCATGGCATCTAGACTACCTCTCCGTATTCTAGTAAAAGCTTTCAACCTTACTGTATTTTGCAGTGCCTAAAGGCATCTCTGCTCAAACAAAAGGAAGACACTTCAAAAAGCATCACAAGTCAGACAATAGTGAGTGATTCAGAGTGGCAGCAGGAGCTTACCCAGAGAGGTAACAAAATGTTCATGGGCACTCAAGGTCTTCATGCAGCGCTTGTTTTTGTAGTCCCAGATCCTCAAAGTCTTGTCATCAGCACAGCTCACGATAAACTTTCCACCCGGGTGAAACAGCACGCCACGCACCCAGTTATCATGGCCAACCTGTGCAAGTTACCAAATGATTAAACTCAGCATTAACACAGAAAAGACCTGCAGCTCAGAGAATATAACCACATTCACAGACGTTCACTCACCAGTGTCATAAGGCACATGCCAATGCTGACATCCCACATTTTGATAGTCTTGTCTCTGGAGCCAGACAGCAGGAATGGTCCAGGCTTCCCACTCTTCTTGGTCTGGCAAGCAAACAAAAGAGTTAAGGCCCAAGGGACAAGAATGGAGAGGATTGGCACTGTGTGTACGCGTCAATATTTATAGAGCTTTCTAGAATACTAGCCTGTGTGAGGAAGGTTAAGTAAGATTTAATGCAGCCGCACAGTCAGATGCTGCCGAATTTATAATCGCTGCTTTAGCATCATAGCAAAGGACTATAAACAGCAATACAAGACAGCCTGACTTAAGAACATGGTGTATATTTCATACAACCAATTAAGAGAAATCTGAAGGATGGGAACACCGTGCTTCAAAAATAACACTGTCCATAATGCAACAGTGCATATATCACAAAAAAATAACAAAACAATAATCAAGAGAATTGAACCATTTCAGAATCATATCCCAGAAGTCCAGGAAAAATAATTGAAAAATACATGTAAATGTAATGATTAACTGCTATCACAGTCCCTTAAATGGCCAAACTACAGATACAAATTATTTAATACATGCTTCCACCCCAAAATGACAAAATGTGACTGTTTCACACAATACATACACACTTGTAATTTATCACTAAATACTTACACACTGTAAACTATACAACTATGCAGTTTCATGCAAACTACATGTTTTACTGATAAGAGAAAATTTTAAACTTGATTTTTATTTACTTAATTCAACATTTTGTGTGGGGGGGAAATCTGGCCTGTATAAAATGTGACAGCACATTAAATGAGAAAGTATAAACTGTGCATTGAATTGTATAGAAAAAAAAAACTTCCATGTAGAGCTGGGCGATATGGACAAAATTATCATCATGATAATTTTTTCTATATTGATCAATCTCGATAATTATCACGATATAAAATTTTCTAACACTGTCATAGTTTTAAACAACATCTTTCTAAAATCATCAGACTAAATACATGAAAAGTTACTATTTAAAATATTAAAATGTTTATTATCAGAACATAATATTGTAGCGTCCGGCTGGACGTGTTGAAAGGATGGACGAGAAAAAAGTTTACAGTCGTCGCTTTATTGTTGAAACTTACAATGATTGCTGTTGGCTGCAGCCACTCCAAAATAACAGGCTAGAGAGCGAAGCTAACAGGCTAATGCTAGTTGTCCTTCTCCTCACACCGGCCAATCACAGCTTGTCTAAACACAATAGTGCATTTTGGCGGCGCTGGGTAGGAGGAGCTAACAAGCAGCAGTCTTACATGTCAGAACTCGCTGTCAAGCTGCTTAGACGCAAAATGGAAATTAACGTTAATGCTTATCGAATTCTATTGTCCCAGCTTATCATATTCATCGAGGGAAAAATTACCGTGAAAAAAATCGATAACGTTTTATCGCCCAGCACTACTTCCATGTAGCTGTTAATTTACATTTTATATATTTCCTCTTAGAAAATCTACAAATTTTTTAATTTGACCACAGTGTCTTGTTCAACTTTTGCATATGACTGAATATATAACGTAACCATACTATGCATGCATATACGCACACACAAATCACACCAATGTCTCCCACAACTACAGGAAAGCAGAGATAAAGACTTTAAAGCTGAAGCACCCCACTCTAATGAAAGAGAAGGACATGCTCAAACAAGCATTTTCTGAAGGTCCAAGCCATTACAGAGCTGCTGTAATATCACGCAAGGCTGCATTATCACCAGCTGTGACGATCTAATTGATGTCAAGAGATCCCACAACTATTCTACCTGAACTGGTTTGACACCGCACGGCTCTCTGTGAAAGTTTTTGTTTTCCCTGGAAGGAAGGATATAAAGTTCCCTTTACACGATAACAATCAAGCGGCATTGTGCGGGTCGAGCCTGCCTGATGGAGCCGCATGCTGCGAGGGCAAATGTTACATCAGATAAATTGGAAATTGGACATGGTTGATCACAAGCCTGGCAAGAATCAAAATGGTACCATCTTAACCTTAGGCCATCAAGTCTTAATCCTTCCAATTTCATTTCATGGTCTGGTTCAAACTGGATCTGTGCTCTGCATACAATTTATAGGTGATTTCTTGGTTCCAGATCAAAGAGCTGACCATGTTGTTTTCAGAGGGCAGAGAAGTACAATAATGTGATGTTTGAAAACAAGCAGTACTTTTGTGCCCTTTGTATTAATCGGCAAAAGGACTTAAGAGCATATCATTTGCAGATTACAGATATAGATGCTTGGAGAGCTTACCTCAGAGCCAGTGGCCTCCAAAATAGTGGGAAGAGCACTCTCAGGAGCCCATGAGATACACTCCACTACGTGTTCATGCTCCCTCAACTCAGCCTTGCACTCTTTCGTGGCCACCACCCATACACGCACCGTCTGGTCGTTAGAGCTACTGGCAAGAAGAGAGCCATCTTGGTTGGGTCGTACCATGCGTACCCACTCTCTGTGGCCGGTGAACGTCTTCACACAGTACCTACGATGCCAAAAAAAGGTCTTTTTCATATACATTTATAATGAGATTACGAATTGGTCCGAATTAACCAAATATGTATTTTTCTTTAAAGGAGGGGTCTATATCAAAGAACAGCTGTACATTAATTACATTTATTTTTTTAAATAACAGCACCGTGTTCTGCTTACTTACCCAGTGGCCACCTCCCACATTTTAATGGTTTTATCCCTAGAGGCAGATACTATATGATCTCCATTGGGCATTATAGCTACAGATGAGACATTATGGTCATGCCCTAAAACAAAGGAGACAAAAAGACATCTAATTAAAGTTTACAGTTAAAGAGAATTTCTGAATATGCACAGCAGTGACTCCAGGCCAGCATTGAGATGTGCAATATGACATTATTTATGGACTTACTACACGCCTTTCATGCACATATTCAGGCAGAAACATACTATAACAATCCAATTTTCATGGGTAACAGTTGATGAGTGTTTAATCTTCGCCATGACAAAATGTTAAAATGCTTTAAGCATTAAAAAACCAAGGAGGCAACCAATTTGCCTTGGGTGGCTTTGTCCTCGGCATAAAAAGCTAATTACACAGGATACAATTTTAAAGCTGCAAAACAGATGATGAAACTAAGTAGCCTAGAAAAAAGCAGGCTTTAACATGGGGAGAGCCCCACAGAATGTTATCTCGTCTTGAAAAGGATAATTAAACTGCTGTCCAAATCTTCTAATCTCCTGGAGAAGCTCACAGGAGAGAGACAGAGAGGGAGGGAGAAGATGGAAAGACAGTGGGAAAGGCGGAGAAAGCCGTTTTGCACCCAGCGAGAAGGGAAGAGGGGGGGGGAAGGGGTTGTCCCTGTGCTACTTCCCCTCAATCAGCACAGTCTGCTAGTCTGAGGGCAGCGTGCCAATTTAACTGATGGGGTGTAAATTACAAGCCAGCGGATTTTAACATATTAAAAGCTGTTGCGCACATGCTATTTGGATTATTACCACAGAGCGTTTACAAATTTTGACATGGATTAAAAAGGGCTAGGAGCTACTCAGACACCAGTTTACTGGTTTACTTCCCAGTTCTTGCTCATTCAGCACAAAAGGACAAAAAGGCCTGGTATAATTCAGAAGGAACTTAGTTGCAAACTGTCCATTTCTGACGTAGTCACCATTCAGAGAAGCCTATGGGCTCATATTACCATTAAACTACTGTCATTTACTAAGCATTCTGGGTATGAAAAAGGTTATTGCCTAAAATGTTTGTTTGGAGTGTCAGTCATACAGGTTTGTTTTAGTTTGCCAAGGTAGGTGGCTAGGCGCAGCACAAGGGTTCACAACACGGGGACACAATCACAAATTTTTTTTTTCCAGGTGCAGCAGTGATGAAGAACGTAGATGCCGGAGCTGTCCACGTCGTATGCCTTATTGATTTATTTATTTATTTATGTTTTAGTTAATTTTCCTGTATTTTTTAGGGTGACTTTTACCTTTAGCAACGTGCTACGTCTCTGTAATTTTATACAGATGTAGTATAGCATCTACTCTGTATTTGTGAGCAGTTTCATCCATGTAGGGTGTAAGGTGCATGCTCGGTGAACTTGCAAAGTTGCTATTTTGTAGTAAATATTAGTTAATAACGGTTTGATTTGTCATGTAGTTTTTAGGGTGACTTTGACCTTTATAAATGTGCTACATGTCTGTAATTTGATACAGACGTAGTACAGCATATGCACTGTATTTGTGAGCAGTTTCATCCATGTAGGGTGTAAGGTGCATGCTCGGTGAACTTGCAAAGTTGCTATTTTATAGTAAATATTCGTTAATAACGGTTTGTTTTTTCATGTAGTTTTTAGGGTGACTTCGACCTTTAGAAATGTGCTACGTGTCTGTAATTTTATACAGATGTAGTACGGCATATGCACTCTATTTGTGAGCAGTTTCATCCCTGTAGGGTGTAAGGGGTGTGGTCAGTGGGCTTTCAAAAGTGACCTTACCGTCAATGTGCGCATATAACGGTTTTTATATTTATAATGTAGTATTCACGGTGATTTTTTCCCTTTCTAAATATGCTACGGGTCTGTAATTTTATACAGATGTAGTATAGCATATGCACTACATTTGTGAGCAGTTTCATCCCTGTAGGCTGTAAGGGGCGTGGTCAGTGGGCTTTCAAAAGTGACCTTACCGTCAATGTGCGCATATAACGGTTTTTTATATTTATAATGTAGTAGAACATTTTACTTTCATAGAATACAAGACATGCTAAATATATTCAATATTTCTTCTGAATATCCCAGAAGGATACATTTCATAAGCCTAAAGGAAGTGAACTTTGGTAAAAAGGCAGCACAATCGAGGAAATTAAGTTTTTAGACATTTGAAATGTATGGAGTGGTTCACATTACACACGGCTGTTCTCTAATGAATTGATGGTCAAATAAAAGTACTAATAAGAGGCAAGCCATATCTGCCCCTTTATAACATATTCCCTTCTGAAATACAATACCTACTGTTAGCAAATCATAATAAAGCCACACACAGGCCTGTTAGATGTATTTCTAGCTCTTTGCTCACCGTGCATGGTCCGGATGCACTCAAAGCCCTGGAAGTCCCAGAGTTTAATGGTCATATCTGCAGAGCAGGAGGCCAGCAGCTTTCCAGTCTGGTCAAAGGAGATGTCCTGCACAGAGTCTGTATGACCCTTGAGGGTACGCTCAAAGTCTCCAGTCTCATAATCCCACACCTGGAAGCAAAACAAAAATAAGTCTGTGACAGTTCCAACAAAAATAAGAGGCAGTTCTAGCTGCTTGGACTTTTTACTATTATTATATATTTTAATATTATTTTATTTTATTATTATATTATTTTATTATTAATTTTATTATTATTATATTTATGTTTATTTGTATTTCTTCTAATAATAAGATTTTAAAGCAGGGGTTCTCAACCGGTCTTAGCCTGGGACCCACATTTTCTCATGGTCATTAAGTCACGACCCACTTTTATAGAATACAAACCAAACAAATGTATTTTTTAAAACTAGCCTTGAGATTTCAGGGGGGACATGACTGGCAGGGCGGGGCGGGTCGCTGGAACAAATTAATATTATGAATTACATTACTGTTATTAAACTAATAACTTATTACAATACATTACTTACAAATTATGATTTATATTTTACTTATTAGTATATTATTAATAGTAACTATTAAGTGCTATTAATTCATATTCATCATTATTAAAATATTAATACATTATTATATATTATTTAATATTTATAAAGTGTTAAAAGCATGCAGCATAAAATTATCACCCAATTCTGTTTCACTTTTTCAGTCAACTTCACTCACTACCACCAATTTTACACTTATGTTTGGACTGTATGGTCAACAGACCTCATTTACATAAAATTATACATAATTTCTGAGTAAAAATAAGCAGAAATTCTGAATTATTTTGACAATAATTCAATAGAGGCATGTAAATGGTGGCTTATCACAGACTGGTAGCACACACAGACTCAAATGTTAATGGTTTTAATATGAAACCTCTGATATTAAAATAAGTCTAAACTGACGTGACGGACAGAACAAACGTCCAACATCTTAACAACTTAGAGTGGCAGGTGAACACGAACTGCTGGCTAACTTGCAAAACAAGTTTACTGTTTGATGGAGTGACAGCAGGGATGGCCAATCACGCGTCAGCAAGAAACGGCAGAGCCAATCGATGAGCTTGTGGTCGGTCTAAACGAAAATCCACATTTCAAATGCTCCGGGTTATATTTGCATTTTGGCATCTTGCCTCCGAACATCGCAAATTTAAAGAGAAGGGTAACGGGCAAACAAATGGTGGTAACCATGGCAACGAGAATGCTGCGCGCGTGTCTCACGCCTGCCCCTCTGTCTTTTTTCCCCCCCCAAGATAAAATTCGAGTACAAAATCAGATAAGCACTAATTATTTTTCATTTTTTAATTGTTTTAAAATTTTACTGACTGTGACCCACCCAGAATGTGTCCATGACCCACCTTTGGGTCGCGACTCGCTGTTTTAAAGCATTTCTTTGGCGATTTGAACTTTAGCACAATATTCTAAACAAAGCTTAATATGGAGATCATGTTTCAGCACTTTCTAGGCTGCACACAAGGATAAGCTCTACTGCACAGGGGGTCAGCATTGTCCAGAAAGCGACAGAACCCTCTCCTCCTGCTTATCTGAATCTCGTCCTTCGTGTCCATGAAACCCCTCTCAGTAATGAGAAAACATGCAGACAACAGCATCCCGCAGCCACACCCACAGCAGACAAGCTTAAACACCAGGATTAAACAAGCAGTAGAGGCGCATGTTTAATATGTTTAAGAGTAATACAGGCAAGATTAAGGTAAACAGTACCAAGATGTGGTCTGTTTACACTGGATCACTTGGATTTGCTAACATTTTAGGCTCTAAACTCAATGCTCAAATGTCAAATTAATCTTAGCTGCTATTTTACAAAACCTTCCATAAGCGAGTGGAAATCCACCTCTCAGATAAAAATGGACAAATTTTGGACAAATTCCTGACAACTGGTACTTTTCCATCCTTCCTTTCTCTTATCAGCACAACCAGTACTACAGGCTGTAAAACTATTGATTATCATGGGCACTACACAATATGCATGGCAAGTGTTTTTTTTTCTTTTTAATAACAGTCTTTCCTGCCACGTTTGCAGAACAGAGAGCATAGGTAAGGAGAATTGTGTCAAGTTGCACAGCCCAGGGCAAAAAGCTATGAATACAAATACACGGTTCTTGCAGGACACACTAAACCTGGACCAGCTCTGCCTGCCTGGTCAAGGACACCTGCACACAGCTCTGTGGAACACGGTTAAGCTAAGGAAAGGTTTAAGTCTATAATGTAAAAAGGAGGACACGGGGTGTGGGCACAGCCCAGTCAAGCCTGCTTGGGTTGGTGGCGATGACTACTGCTGCTCTGGCAGAAGTTGAATGTGATGAAAGACGAGTGCGTGGGAATGCGAAGGACACAGGGCAAAAGATAAATCAGGACAGCTTCAGGTTTAATATCATTTTTGCTATTTGATACATTGGTATTAAATATGTCGACACTTTACCATAGATTTGATTGGCTCAGGCTGGGTTTGACAATCCCCCAAAAATCTGAGCGCATGTACAGCATAAACTCAGTCACTTTCTGACCTACTTTACCAGAGATGCATCCATGTGCTTAGTCTTGATCACTGATAGTGGTTTCCATGAAAGACAGCAAACAAAAGACCATTAGAAAAGACTTTAAATTTAACTTTCTCTGTACTGAGCTGAAATTGTTACTCCGTTAGCAATCAGTGGGTTTAAGATGAGTTTATGGCAAACTAAAGTACAGTATCTAAAGTAGCAAAACAAAAAGCTTAAGATTTAGCAAAACTGCCACATATGACCGTGCGTGGGAGATGGATGGGTTAAGGCAGTGTTGCCTGCTAAGCTCTGCCATTGATGCCAGACTGGTGGAAATTGGGCACATATTTGATCACTGGTCTCATTTCCACGGGAACACCACACTGTTGGTTTGGGTTTTGTTTAGAGAGAGCTGGCAGGCAACGGAGATGCTTAAGAAAGACACAGCAGGACACAGTAGAGAGATAACAGTGCTCACAGCATTGCAAAGCTCATCAATGACAAAGTCAGTTTACATGAGAGAAGTAAAACTGTAAAAAAAAGTAAAAAATGTAGTAAAAATGACAGCTTTCTACAAATCTTTCAGCATGTACATGCTTTGTGGTAGAAACAACTGAATACGAAACAAGTACAAGTGAGAGAAACACACCTTTATTGTGGCATCCTCCGAGGCAGACACCATGACACTGAAGACAGGGTGGAAGATGACCTTAGTGACAGGGCTCCTGTGGCCACTCAAAGAATAGCTCTCTGGAGGACGGGGGATCCATTCTTTGGGGTCTCGTTTCTGTGCTATAGGTCCCCCTAAAGTGATCTCCTCTTTTGCTTCATTCAGCTTTGATTCTAACTCCATCACCTTCAAGGAAAAAGCAGGGTTAGGGCATTAAGAGTATGCAAACTCAATATGTTTACATCACAAACTGGAGAGGTGCTGGTACAGAATTAATGTTTCACACAGCATAATTCATCTGTTTCCAGTGTTAAATGCACATACCTTCTTCTGCAATCTGATGACAGAAGTCCATTTCTTCTCCAAAAGACCAGCATACTTCTTATCCAATTCTTCATTCTAACAAAAAAGGAGCATCCAAGAAGCATTAAAAAAAATCACAGATATCGTATGAGCAACACAGCCTCTAGGTATAATTGTAGTCGTACACAAATCACCCCTGAGGCAGCTGTAAATTCTCTCCAAATCCCTTCACATGGGTTAAATCTCCTGCAGACAAAGACAGCTTACCAAGAATACAATTATAGAAACATTGCACTGTGAAAAATTTACTTTAGTGTGCCTGGAACTAAGTCCTATTGGACAATTTCAGCAAATAACATTCATCAACAAGGTCAAAAATCTGAACTACACTGAATGATGAGTATGTGAAGTATTTCTTTCTATTTTTAATGGCCTAAAAATGCCGATATGGCCAAAAAAAACAAACAAAAAAAAATTTCACAAAAAATCCGATTTTCAATTTTAGTCGATTTTTTCCCTACTAAATGTCAAACTACAGATGACAAAGAAATGGTTCAAAACAAGTTTTACCTTTTATTTTATTTTCACTTAAATTTCTCAGTTGGGGTTAAAGTGCAACCAGAAACAACAAAAACAAGTTTCTAGATGAGATGGCTGACCATTCCATTGTAAACAGTGAGAACATGCAGTAACTTTTAGAACGCTTTCTCCAACATAGCTTAGTTTCAGACACAGTGCACCCTCAAAAAAAAAAAAAAATAAATAAATAAATAAATAAATAAATGCACCCTCAACATAAATATATAAATAAAATTAATAAATATAAAATAAATAAGTGATATATTATAAATAAATATATATAAAATATTAAATAAATTAAATAAAATTGTGTCCCTTTTGATAAAATTTACAAAATAGAAAAAAAATAAATAAATAAATAATAAAAAAATAATAATAAAAACACTTGTTTAACCTGTCAGCTTGCTATTAAGTAAATACTTTTCCCCATTGGGCTTGACATGGTGTAAAACAAAGCTTAGTCTTCATTTTCCCTGAATATGTTACAAATAAACTGTAGTGCATACAGAACCTGCTGTTTGTAAATGTTTTTTTAAACATGTAAAAACAGCAGCGCTGGCTACGGTGAGTCTGAACTACGAGAGCCCAAAAGGGAGTGTCAGTGGCGGAAGTTAAAACTAAGATAAAATCGCTTTTCATAAAAACATATCGTCCTTAACTTTAAACTCGAATTAATCGATAAAATCGATTTATCACCCAGCTCTAATTCTTAGCGTTTTTACAATGAATAAAGCAACTTCCAGGAACAATTAACTACATTTGCATCCATATTTCATGCACATAAACAGTGGTATGTCCAACACCAAACAACAGGAAGAACAAGGGACTTACAGACCCTCTTGAATTAAATTGCCTACAACACTTTGGACCAGGAAGACAAGAAGACTGGAACAGCAAACACAAGCATGACATTTGGCTTCACTGTTCTGTGAATAATCATAATTTTTCACGTCTTCCAGTGCAGTGAGAGTCTGATTCAGCGGTACGAAAAACCAACATGGTTAATTGCGTTTGCCCTCGATCAAGACGATCCTCCCCGTGTGTGCATTCTTAAATATTCACGGCTGAAATATGAGCTGGGGGCTACAAGTGAGCTCTGTTTTTCGAAGAGAAGTGTACATATTAATGTCTGGCTTTCTGAAGAAAAACCATCATCTCAAGTGTAACGTGTGCGGTTATGGTTTGAATCCAGCCGATGGCACAATAACACACACTTCTTTTACATTTGTCAATATGGCGCCCACTTCTGACAACAAGAAAACCGAGTACATGAGGCAGAAAATGTGTGCATGATCTGCAGATTCACTCTGCTGGAATCGAATCAGAGGTGTCCAAAAGGAACAGTTGCTGCCTCAGTGATGAGGGGGAGCAAAGGGGTTTGTGTCACTGAATCTCGAAGGGTAGATGTGTTCCAAGGCTGCGCAGAGGTCTGATCTGCCATCTGCCTGGACCCTCTGCCACACATTGCAGCTAATGGCTAAATATGAGCTCACTACTACTGCCAGCTTATAATCACTACAGTCTGACCATCAGCTCAGATCTGACCCCTCCTACAGCAGAGTGAGACATTCACTTACAAACAGTAAAAACAACCCGTTTAATGGTCAGACTGCAAAAAAAAAAACCTAATCCGTTCAGAAATGACAGAACCATCCTAATAGAATAAGTGCACAGCAATGAATAGGTGCTAATAGCATCTAATTAAAATGAGTTTTTAGTCCAGCATGGCTCACTGGTGCAAGGTTATCTGAAAGGGTGCTTCTCTGTTGACAGGGTCCATCAATTATTCATCATGTATCCTCTTTGAAGGAATCGAATGCTTGAAAACCCTACTGCTCGGGGAAAAAAAAAAAAAAAAAAGCAAGAACATCGGTCCAGGGAATTCTGGCATTCCTGTCCAAAACCACAACAAAAACTACGTATTGCTAAAGAACCCTTTCGGGACAATGGTAATCGTTAATTAAGCAGAACCGCGGTGCGCCTTCATCATTTGATACCATCTTTCATTCAGACTCGAACACGCTCTCTGCCAGCGTCCATAAATATCTTAGTGCATCTTTTTTAATTCAGTGCATACGCCCTCAGTGACACCTAACGCTGGCATCAATTAAGCAGGAAATACTCGAAATTAAGCAATATTGTTCAGGATTTGGCATGATGATGTTCTAAGAAGGGAGATTGGGAGGGGTGTTCCCCCACACACTCACCATGTCTAACTCCGCCTCCTTCTTGAAAACTGAATATGCCTCTTCATATCCATTGGAACGAAGGTAATCAGCTATCGCTCGATTCCTGAAAAACAAAAGAGGAGAATAATTAGTTCTTGTGACAGACAGGCAGACTCAAGGACTGTCTGGCTTTGGAAGAAAGCTTCAGTAAGAGATTCTGAATTGTTTCTCTTACTAACAACAAAGAACATGCCCGAGAGAAACATTCACACATTTCAATTTCAGCTGTTCACAGCTGGGAAAAAAATACCACAAGAAAAACCCAATTTAAGGAATAACACATCTGACTAACAAGCCCAGATTGCGTTACAGTAAAGAATTAAAGGAAATTGGTCACACTAAGGTACAAGCATGAGAAGCACAGCGTGAACTCTGATGATACCAAGTGAAGAAAGAAGTGAAGAATTGCAAAAACAATCAATTAAAAATGGTCGATGATCAACATTCCCAACCAACCAAAAATAATAAACGTTAATAAGGAAAATTAAGAACAATATTCATAATCGGTATTTAACAAAACTGTCCAAATAACCTCAGTATGAGAATCTGAGCACAAAGTGAAAACAAAGCTCAACTCTTGAGAAGCCTCTGCTGTAGAAGTCCTTCCTCACATTGTGTTGTCAGATGAAATACACACGAGAGGAAACAGAACTGCAGCTTCAGCAAAGCCCGTCATAGTCGTAAAATTCTAATTACTGATTATTTCCCTTATAAATAACTGTGATTAATGACTTAAGTGTCTCATGTCATCCAATGTGGGCAACTTATAAACTAGTCTAAAGTAGGCAAATTAATTGACCAGCTATCCTGCTTCCTGTCAACTCTCTGTACATCCAAACTGACCACATGCACAGCTCAAACTCAAATAAACAAACAAGGCTCGTGTGATATTGATTTTTCCCTGCTCATAATTTAGCATTAAAAATGCCATCAACAAATTAATTGTCTAGAACAGAAATGCAGCAGCATCTGAGAGCAGTTACTCAGACCCACTCTGCCCACAATCATCTGAACTATTATTATATTAACTATATTATTGTAACATTTATATGGACAGTAATTATTTTTAGTACATGCATCTGAGTGGATTACAGCTGAATGGTTTTTATATGAAAAGGTTAAATACAGAAATGTTCATTTTTAGTGACTTTTTACTGAGTTCACAGTACTTTTATTCACCTTTTATCAGCAAATGTAAACACAGGTATTAGTTGTTTCTAAGTCATTCTGTTAACCGTTTAAACATTTTGCTGTGTACACTCAAGTTTTACACAACCTGCTTCACTAAATCTTTGAGTTTAATCCCTATTAAGTCTATTAGCATTTTGTTGCCATTTGTCAGGTAAAATAGCCGACACTACTGATGGTAGAATATAACTTAATCTAGTTAAAGTATTAAATGGATAAAGTTGCACCCTGAAAAAGACATTTACTTTGTTTATTATAATTTTGTACGGATGCTTTTGTAGCGGTTGAGCCCGTCCATTTGGCAGCTTGTTTGTTTTATCCGTCCTTGGCCATGTGAATCTGCTATAGTGATGCAGAATATACTATATTACACACAATTTGAATCTTGCAACAAAACTCAAGGAAGGAGACATTCCCGTTAGTAACAGTTATGTTAAGATGACATTTAATGACAGTCATAACAAGGAAATTATAATAAACATCTAGTCATGCTAACCACATTTTAGCAAACACTACGTAAACATGAATCGTGTAGCTTGCAATTTATAAAGAGGCGGTGGTGCATGTTTCAAAAAGTAAAATACTTATATTTAAAAAATCTAAACTGAAAGTAAAATCTTGAGGTTTTACAGTATTTAAAAAAAAAAAAATAAAAAAAAAAAAAATTTTTTTATATTTTTCTTGCATATTAGTTTGTGTTCCGTTATCGAAATTTAACTGAAACTGGTTCAGTTAATCATGAACAGTGGGGATTAAGAACCACCCCTTGTTATTTAGGTAGTGAGAGCTAAAAAAAACTGTAGCTAGCTGTAGGAGAGGAAACACTCCATTAGCGACAAACGTTACCATATAATTGGAATCACATGATTGAGAGCGCCTTAGCTTCAATACAACAGACATTTACTTGTGAACAAAATCCTCTTATATCCCCTAAAATATAAGAATGAGTCACCCAATAAAAAAGCAAAACACTGTAAATAGACTAAAGAAAGCATTTGACTGATATGGCAATGCATTTTTAATATCAGAGACAAGGTTAAAAAGAGCAAGTAAAAAATTTTACTGCACACAATTTTATGAAAATTTGTTAAATACTTTGGCGCTACACTAGAAGTGTCATATCACAATACGTCAGCAAGTTTTTTATGTTAGAGAAAAGGCCATATTTATTATTTCTACCAAGATACAACAGAAAAAAAATAAGCCAACATTTTAAAAATAGAACCAAGAACTGTAAATTAAAATCACTTTGCTGCACTATATCCAAATAAACTACCTATATTTTCATTTTAATGAAACTGGTCATTTTTAAATGGGCTTTTTAAGTTCTCACCATGTCCATGATATGCTCAGAAAAGCATATCATCATATATTTCATCACAATACCAATAAATATTTCATAGCTCTATTCTACACTCCATACTTCCAAATGAGATTTTCTGATTTCTAGTTTTCCGTCATTTTCAATCAACCCTGATGTATGGAGTCTCAGAATTCCCACACAGTGCATTCCTAAAATAGTCTCACAGGCCAAGATGTCATGCTAGCTTAGATTAGATCCATGGGCCAACAAGCTTGTTTTCTTTCTAACATTCTTGACAAGTGCCCTGTACTTTGAGCTCTGCCTTCACACAGTGAACTGGTTTAGAAATTTGAAACACAAGTTCTCCCACTTAAGAAAGTCTACGTTCCCACCCACATTTAAGTCCAAATTTCTCAAAGTTGGCCCCAGATGTTCTCAGTACAGGATTACAACTGAAACCTAAAAGACCTCAACAATGACAATGACAAATTATGGCTGTGCACAAGCCTTCCGAATAAGAAATCCGCATTACGACATGGTTACACACAGCTGGTGAAGTAAGGGTGAGCCGATTCATGGCCTTATCTGTTGAGACATGCAACAAGGCACCACTTGAGCTCCAGTGTGAGCATCAACTCAATGATGCTGCCTCTGACAGCAAAAACACTCATTAAAGTCAAGGTCGACACAAGGTTATCACTCATATGATGAGCTGCAAGATTCCAACAGACACTGATGCTAGAGGGCATCATACAAGAGTGTGTGCGTGCATGTCTAACCAAATCTTAAACATGCAGACTGGCCACAATGCTTTGTGAGTCTGTGTAAGCTACATTCAAAATTTCAAGTTCAAGGTCAAAATAATTGTGCTTTTTCAACATTTATTCTCATTTCAGCCTCGACAGTACATATAATCAATTTCAAGTTGATGGGAGACCAAAACCACAAACAACGTAAATGACAAATATGCCTCCAAATGTTCCTTACTGAAATCTGTCCTACAAACAGTCTAACTGCTAATCTGGCTGGGATACATGTAGAAATATGGGAGTTAAGTTAATCATTAAGTTAAACTGAAATTGCAATTTTTGTTTTAGCCCATCAAGAACACTGCACGTTGCTTTTGTCTTTATAATAAACAAAACTGAAAAATCGGAAAATAATTAACCAAAGTAGATGTGTACAATATTACTACAATAAATGTGATAACGGTCTTACATCACAATATATTAAAGCGTACTGTGAATAAAGTTCAACTAAAAATGCTGAAAGAAATTGTACAGTATATATGATTTAGCTATATACATACATATTTACTTGAATTTAGCAAATCGGAAACAATTATAATTGTACTTAGCTGGCGGTAGGGATGGGCGATATGGACTAAAAAAATTATCACAATAATTTCTAGGTTTTATCACGGTAACGATAAGTGACTATATATATATATATTGTAACGTTGTCCATGTCGAGGTCACACGGTATGAGTGACGTCATCACCCAGAAGCACTTGCGGGTTGTACACAGTTGTAAAACAGTTACGAATTGTTCATATCGGTTATTTTATGCAGTTGTGTTATGCTGGCTTAATGTTTTATTAATGTAGTCATCATCCTGTGTTGGTAGATGTGATCAATTTGTTTACATGAGTAACTTACCATCTGTGAGATGTGGAGTAGCATTAGTGTCTAAGCAGCTCGGAGCATGTGTATTTAGCTTTAATCTTAAGTGTTCACAAGGGAGCATAAAAAATGTTTTGCATAGTGCTGGATGCGTTTAAGTTACTATTCTTTCCCACCACCCCACAATAAGTTTTAAGTTCTGTATAGTTAATATGGTTGATGTGAGCATCAGGGACGGTACTAGGGCAGGGCTACGGAGCTATAACCCTCCTTCTGTCTTGGTCAATAGGATTGCTCGTGCAACCCCACACACACACCGGACGGCAAACTAATCTCAACTCGCGCACGCGCACGCGAACGCTCCGCCCCCTCTGTGAGGGTGACTATTTTATCGCGGGAGAGGGACGAAAACAAGCAGGAGACCTCTAGCGGGAATTTATCGTTGTTATCATAAAATGACAAATAATTACCGTGGGGAGTTTCTTTGTTGGTATATCGCACACGATAACATATCGCCCATCCCTAGCTAGTGGGCACAGCCTATTTGCTTTAATTTTAGTTAATCAGGTAAAAGTCATGTGCTACTAGATAATCAGCAATTAAATGTCTCACATGTATTTTCGCCCTATATTCACAATAAATTCATCAAACCGCAGAAGTAAACAGTCTGACAAAGGTAACATTTCCTTATTGGACTGCTCACTATACACAAATTGATTCAACACACCCCACCTCATCCCAAAAGTATTCGATGGAGCACCATCATTCCAGAGAACACATATCCACTGCTCCACAGCTTGATGCTGGGGGGCTTCATACCCATCTATCCCATGCCTGGGCATTAGACATGGCGCCAATAGGTTCATCCAGAGAGTCATTCTATTTGACATCACTTCTCTACAGGGACTAGACAAGCTGTGTATGCACATCTGTGTCAGCAATGGGTACAACTTCACTGAAAGAGTGTCCACAAACATTTGGACATGAATGTAAAGGATATGGGGGAAAAAAAACAAAAAAAAAACAAGGAGAAACAAGTTTATAGCTCTGAGCAGTAACTATGGAAACCACTAAGCAGGCAGCAGACAAAGAGAGAAGACTTGATGAATATGTGGGCAGAGATGCCAAGGAGCCAACAGTCACCAGACAATACGAACAAAAGACATCCTTCACTTCTTTTAGCCTTCACTTCACTGAGAGCGCCATCACTTTACATGTCTCTTCTAGATCTCTCCTATGGACTAAGCCTCTGAAAAACAAAGCGTCTGCAAAGCAGCACAAATCCACCGGTACTGGACTGAAGGTTTGTGTTTTATGGGTAAAAGGGCGTGAACAAGAATAAAATTCAATCCATGCCATCTTCATATGATAAATAACACACGTGCTGAATGCTAACTATTCTTTTTAAGAATCCAGGATCTGCATTTCTCCAAGCCTATCAATATTCAATCTACACTGCACAAGGTGATCTTAGAAAATGTGCAATAAATTCAGGTAGGGTGGGGGCAGCAGCATGGAAGAGAGGAAGAGCATGCAGGAGAGGGAGCTAGTATGAGTGTGTGACCAGCATTACCTCATCCTTCTCAGAGAGGGGCGTCTAGCACACATCACTTCCTCTCTTCTCTGCACTCACTTCCGCATCCACATCATCACAGCCAGGCAGGCACACACCACACTGCAGCCTTCCTTCTTAAAGCTACAGTCATTTACCTGCTCTGGGGTGACCACAGCCTGCCGTATCAGGTTTATCCGAGCCTCTGTGGTGATATCTCTGTTTATGACAGGCTGTGGAAAGTGAATACGCCTCGTTTTCTAGCTCGCTGCCATCACATATTAGTTTGTGGTATCGCAGGAGTGTTGTGTGTGCGCATGTGTCTCTGTGGGCTGGAGAGGTGATAACCTCGGAGTAAACAGAAGGAAGAGAAGCTGTTCTCCCCTGCAGCTTCAACATGAAAAAACACTCGGGGAATAAAGAGGCTTTCAGCAAAGCCAGCACTTTCTCTCGCCTTTCCAGAACATGCATGCACAGAAACTGCAGGAGAACCGTCTCCCTCTGCCTGGTTTCTCTCCGACAAAAGGCACCTGCGCTGAAGCCACTGCTCTGCTGAATAAGCAGATGCACGTTATGTAGTCTGACCAGTGCCTCAGAGCAATTGAGAGGAATTTCTACAGGTTTCCAGTAACAGATGCACACACTAAAAAAAAAAAAAAAAAAAAAAAAAAAAAAAACACACACACACAACAGTTCCACCAGTGGCAGTTCAATGACAAGAGCTAAAAATACTAATACAACACAGTTAACTACAAAAAAAACCTGTGATGTCACTGCTATCACATATATGATTCACATACAATGTCCACTTAATAGAAAAATGATGATGATAATAATAATAATAATAATTTCAGCTCTTGGTACAAGCTGTGGTTATCTCACGCCTCGATTACTGCAACGCTGTGCTAACAGGCCTCCCAGCCTGCACTATTAAACCACTACAG
>BRDA01012663.1:132085-146057 GCA_036984385.1 Crenuchus spilurus | reverse complement strand
CTTTACACCTCGATCGATTGCCTCGATCGATTTTATGGACTTGCCCATAAGTATCACACAGACTATGTGTCGCCGTATCAATAAGTCAGTAGTCGATTGTTATGTATATGTAAATGGAGTAAAACTAAAAAGGCGAAAAATGTTCCACCACAACAGCTGTTTGTTACTTTTTTTACAAAAAACAGGTGAAAAACCACGAGAATAGCAAAAAAGAATGCTGTGGGTGAGGAGGTCGTCGACGAACGTGTTCGTTCGTTTGCTAGTCCCAACGGTCCAGGTCATTTTTTATAGGTCAGGTTTCAGTTGGACTGGATATTTTTTACTGGACCTGGCAACCCTGATCGTTTGCTTGCTTGTGCAAGCAGCTGCTGGGGGAGTGGGTGTCGTAAGAAAAAACGATAAGAGCACCAAAAAGTGGACAAAAAACATTTTTTTCATTGTTTGTCGACAACACCACCTTGTAAAAAGCGGAAAAATCAAAATGAGGTAAATGTATATGTATTGTTAGCTGATGACTGAATAACTATGCCGCTGTGTATCAGACACACTATGAATACCCGTTCAGGTATTTTAGCTAGCTCCGTTAGCTAGCTCCACATTTCTTAATTGTTTAAGGTGCAGAGTAAATACAAAGAAAGTTAAATAAATACATAGTAAAAGCATTACAATGTATTTCTAATACGGTTAACCCAAAATCTCCTGAATCCTTTTAGAAAAGTAAATGATTTAATAAATAAATAGGCAGACAGCTCAACCCCCCCAATGCTGGACCCAAAGTTACACCCTTGTGCCTAAGAGGCCCCCTACGGAGGGCAAAGGTGGCAAGAATAATAACCTATCAAAGAGGTGGTCACTTGAGCTTAAAGTAATAGTGAACAACAGACACTGACCTAAACCTGCTCCCTAAATCTTCAGTCAGACTGACAGTGGCTTAAGGGTTAACGCGAAAATTTCATCAAGTGTTCCATCTGCTCATTCCTCTTACAGATACACATCTCAGTCCTATTCCCCTGCACTCAGGCTGCCATGCTGAGCATTTTGTTATGGACTCCTGCTGCCCCTGTTGGGAACTTCACAGACGTGTAAAAAGGGGACTGATGACCCAGATTCCAGCATCAACCTACTTCACCACTTGAAGCATGCCCTGCATTACAGTAGCAAAGAGTTTTGTTTTTATTACAAAAAATAAATAAACACACACCACACACTGTTACAGGTGATGCATAACTGAACAATAGGAATGGTGACACCAATGGTGCACATTTATTAATATTCAATCCAAGTTTTAATTGTAAGGTTAAGCTATTTGTGTGTTAAGCACAATTAAAACTGCTGTTTACACTAAAAACAATGAGACATAGGTTTTATAGTTAACTTTCAATATGTGGTATTTAACATTTGTTTGTGTATTTTTTCCCCCCAAGATTATATCAAAATAATGACATTCTTCTTAAAGACACAGCAGGACTGGAGATCACAATGGAAAATTAGGAGATAAACAGAAGGTTAAGCTTCCCAGTATCCATCAGTCCCAATTGAAAGCAGAGCATACACAGTAAACAAGTAAGCTTCTTTTCCCTACCACACCACTGAACTCTAGTAAGACCCCTCTGCTGCGCAATAAATGCAGTCACGCTGATAAGGTGATGGCTCTGGTATTACTCAACCCCAGCAGAGAACATACAGCACCCACACAAAACATCAAAATGTAGAATTTTAAGTCCGTATAAATGTAAAGCTGATGCTACTAGGCCAAACGAAGGGAAAGCAGAAGTACTGTAAAAGATAAGCTGCACAGTGGAAGCTGAATGAGACAGAAAATTATTCTGTACCTTAAACCTCACACCAAAATAGTGAAGGAAATTGAAAACATGTTTTATCAGTAATGGAATTACTGGGAAGGAATTTATCCAATGCAGATCAATTGTGTGGCTTATATGAGCTCTGCCTCCAAGAGTGGATCTGCCGAGAGATGCTTTGGTTGTTCACAGAAGCAGAGGATGTTTTTATAAAACCAGAAAGAGGAAGGAAGCACACAAAATTCAGAATCAGGCACAACTCTCCAAACGCTAAGCTACGTTTTGCTTCCAAAAAACATTATCATTTTCTCATTTAAAATAAAATGGCTAATGTATAATAAAATATAATAAAATGCTGTCATAGAGCTGGGCGATATGGCCAAAATTATCATGATAAATGTTTCTATATTGATCAGTCTTGATAATTATCACGATATTAAATTTTCTAACACTGTCAGTTTTAAACATCTTTCTAAAAACATCAGACTAAATACATGAAATGTTACTATTTAAAATATTAAATTGTTTATTGCCAGAACATAATATTGTAGCGTCTGGCTGGAAAGGATGGACAAGAAAGACGTTTACAGTCGTCGCTTTATTGTTGAAACTTACAATGATTGCTGTCGGCCACAGCCACTGCAAAATAACAACAGGCTAGAGAGCCAAGCTAACAGGCTAATGCTAGCACTCGGGCTGACACACACACAGCAGGGGCTCTCTCGCCCGGCCTCACTACGCTCTCCCCCAGTCACACACTTGTCTTAAACAACAGTGCATTTTGGCGGCGCTGGTGAGGAGGAGCTAACAAGCAGCAGTATTAGACTTCTGAACTCAAAGTCAAGCTGATTAGATGCGAAATGTAAATGACCGTTAATGCTTATCAAATTCTATTGTCCCGGCTTGTCATCGTCATCAAGGGAAAAATTATGAAAAAAAATCTATATCGTTTTATCGCCCAGCACTACTCTGTCATGAATGTGAGTGAGACCATTACAATTACAATTAGATGGAAACCTCTGTATAAGACGCATTTAAAAATGTATGTATAGGATGATTTTGAACATTCCAAATACTTTCTGTATCAATGAAACCTCATCTCCACTGTCCATCTGTGCTACAAATAGTCAGTACATTAGTGTATTTGGTGTCACGCTGCTTCACTTGGCTCCAACCCCGTCATTACACAACACTGGTTGGAATTCCACTAAAACAATCAACCGAAGCCCAAGAACAGCATTACTAAGACTTAGCCAGGTCACTTAGCAACTCCCTAAGTGCTCCCTGAGAACTAAATGTGAAGTCCAACAGCAATTACACATTCCAGCTATAAAACATTCGACATGCATATTTAAACAGTAAAAACACAGAATATTTAATTCCTTCACGACTGGACTGTCATTAGAAAGGCGGGTATGATGATGCAGGTCCGCACATACTGTTAACACTCTCTAAAATCTTGGTTTTGATGTGTTAAAGCATCCTTTCTATAGTCCTGTCTTTTCTTATTGGACTCTTGCCCGTTTGGTCCCCTAAAAAGAAGTCATAAGAGGAAGGAGACTCATGTCTGATGAGGTGAAGAGAGCAGGTGCATGTGTGGCTCGCAGCTCAGCCAAACGCTTTCTTTTCCAAGAACTGATTAAAATAAATTCTACAGCCAGAGTAAAGATCATTTTTGAGTCAGCCTTGTACAAAGCTATCCATGGTCAGATTACAAACCAAGCAGTAAAAGCTTTCTAGGCAGATTAAGCCTTGTCTATCATAAAATATGGTACATAGATGAGCAATCAATGTCAAAAATACATTTGTGCCTTGACATCTGCCAAGAGACTGCTGAAACTCATCAAACTACTACTAGCACAATATAGCAGATTTTGCTACGTCATTTCAAAGACACACAAGGCAAAAAAAGTGATTTTTCAGTTTAAATAACACTACGCCGTCTAACTTCCTCATCTGCATCCTTTGAGAATGTGCTATGCCATCACTTGCAAAATAATATGACATGCAAAAACACCATATGACCACACATGCTACAGATGTCAGGCCACAGGCATTAGTGTTCCCCAAACAGTAGTTAATTGTGCTTTCACTGGCGCTCCACCCTCACTTGATGCTTCAGCAATCTAATGCATCCCAAAGCCGGACAGATAACGTTGCAGCTGAAAAGACGTAACCAGTGACCGGATTCAAACATATTTCAACTTAAAATGTTTTTAATACATTATCAAAGTCATTAACTTAGCTAACAAGGACTGAACAACAATCATGTACAGAGATAGACAGCTAGACAGATCAGAAAACAGATGGATATATGCACAGATAAGCAGATAGACTGAACAGCTAGCTAGCTAGATAACTTTCCTGATCCCAAAGATAGTGTATTGTAGCAGAAGCAGAAGAGCAAAATCAACATACTACCAAAAAGTGAAGATATATACATACGCCTAAACTAATGAGTTAAATATTTTGCAGGCGATTGTACAGTAATGGAGTGTCACACCCACTGAATCAACTAATACAAGTATGATATTAAATCTCCAAGTCCTTGGGCTCTGTAAACAAGAGTAAGCAGTGACATTCACAGATGTGATTATATGCAGTGATAAGAGAGAAGGTATGTCCAGCTGATGCTCAGTGAGTCCTGTTCACAGTGTTACCCTGTACATTTGAGCCCCACATCACAGGTTAAGCCGCACGCCCGTCAGGCCCAGTGGTAGCCGCACGCCCGTCAGGCCCAGTGGTAGCCGCACGCCCGTCAGGCCCAGTGGTAGCCGCACGCCCGTCAGGCCCTGACGTAGCCGCACGCCCGTCAGGCCCTGACGTAGCCGCACGCCCGTCAGGCCCTGACGTAGCCCCACGCCCGTCAGGCCCTGACGTAGCCGCACGCCCGTCAGGCCCTGACGTAGCCGCACGCCCGTCAGGCCCTGTGGTAGCCGCACGCCCGTCAGGCCCTGACGTAGCCGCACGCCCGTCAGGCCCTGACGTAGCCGGACGTCCATCGGTTGCTGCTGTAGCCGGACGTCCATCGGTTGCTGCTGTAGCCGGACGTCCATCGGTTGCTGCTGTAGCCGGACGTCCATCGGTTGCTGCTGTAGCTGACTGGACAACTGTTGATAGTGCCGCGCTCACGCGCGTGAAGCGACGTGTTGATCCACCGGCGGCTAAATAACTAGCCAGCTAATAGCTTTACGCCGCGAGCTTAAAACACATGGCAAAACACACAAACCACCACAATAACCAAACTCACAGATTTCTTATAATACACACTTACAACCAACACAGCAAACCAGCGCGTCGAGCACATTAATATGACCAAAAACTATCAAAAAAACAAGACTACAACTATTCCTCTAACGGCCTGTCCGCCATTTTGCGACACCGACAGCGGAGGCGCAAAAATATACAGTCACTTTATACTCTGTCTTTTGTCCCGATCAGCAGTACAGTCAACAACAAGAAAGATCCTTACCCTTCAGTGTCACCGCTGAGTATGTATCCACAGGGCACGTCGGGATGAACAGCAGGTAAACCGTGCTGGCTGAGCTAAAGTGGGTCCCGCTCCTCGCCTCTCCGCTCTGGTTTAGCTACCAGCGGCTACCGTTGTTTTCTCCACATTGGGTTGCCAGGTCCCAAAAAATCTAGCCCGGTGTATACTAGAAAACCGCCCTACACAAGCTTAAGCCAGGTCAAAATGTGCCCACAGACGTTTAACGGTAAATGATTTAAAATGTCTGTTAAATATTCTTTTAACTTTACTCTAGCATTAATTTCCTTTTATGTTTTATATTTTTCTATGTATATGTGTGGGTATGATTATATGATGATGATGATGATTATTATTATTATTTTATTTTATTTTATTATTATTATTATTGCGGTTGTTGTTACTATTATTAAATATCATAATGTAAGACAACCAGTGAGAATAAAATACATACACGATATATAATTGTACGGGTTTATTTATTTATTTATTTGCAAATAAAACACAGTTTCTGCTTTTCCATCCCCTCTGCTCTGATCTTTATTTTCAGAGCCCATTCCAGAAAAATTTTGGTAGCCGTGGAACATTCATAAAGTAGCCCGAAACCCTTTCAACGTAGCCAAATATTTGAGTCAAAAACGGCGAAACTGGCAACCTTGTCTCCATAGCATTCGCGAACGACCACTGAGCATGCGCATGAGCCTCTGGAGCTGACAGCGACGCACAGCGCACGCCCTTCACTGTCTCACCCTCATATAAACATACATGAAGTAATTTTATGCAGAAAAATGATACACTGTTCATTCAGGTTTTGTTAGCATTAGTTTTGTATAATTTTATTGTTGTGTAACGTTGATTATGTCACCTGCTATAGTGATTATACCTCCCAGTATGCATTCACTGTCCATTTTATCAGCTCCACTGACCACAGAGGTGCACTTTGTAGTGCAATTACAGACTGTAGTCCATCTGTCCCAAAGGGTTCTTTGCATAATGAAAGGGGTCTTCAGATTTATGTGGTCACCAGGATGGTGAATCGACAGCTCTTAATCATAATGCAGTATATAGACACAGTCTATGGTTTATATACAGAAAATGAGCGGAAATGTCACAGATAGAAATTAAACCTGTCAATATACTGTGTAAATATGAAGACCATGGTGTTGTTGGAGTAGCCTCAGACTGGAAATTGACTTGGGGGAGAGGACTTGGTGGGCCTAAGTGCTGCTTTTTGAGTTAGAACGCCCCAAAACTAATTTTATTTTACACATATTTGTTGAAGAAGAGCCCCCTTAACCTCAGTGTTTATTATATCCTGGGCCATAAGTGACTTTAAATTGTATTTGATCTCAATTACTTGCATACATACATGTGCTGCTTTATTTGTGTTTGTTAGTGGTTTATCTAGTTGTTTATTGAGATTTTTACATCATTGTTCTGCACACATGAGGCTGATAAATGAAAAACTTAACATTTACAGGCAGTATTATCAGTGTAGCTGCTGTAGAACAATGTTAGAGCTCCCCCTAGTGTCAGTATCACCACACTACAGGCAGCCTTAATCAGTGTAGCTGCTGTAGAACAATGTTAGAACTCCCTCTAGTGTCAACTTCCCCACTCTACATGCAGATCATGAAATTGAAAACTTTTAAGTCAACAAATATTTTATAAAATTTATTTTATTACATGATCGATATGGATTGGCCATTGGCCAACCTACACTCTGAATATTGGCATCAGTCACTGAGAAACCCATATTGGTTGATCTAGTTCTTCCTGAACTCGCTTTTGTTTAGCTTACACTGGTAATAATCCCTTTTCCACCTGCCAGAAGACACATACCCACATCTTTACGAAAGCAGGTACATTAAAACCCCTTATACGGTGTCTCCAGGTGAAACTGAATAAATACACAGCCTGTGCAAATGAAATGGCTTTAAAATGATAAGGTACGTCAATAATTGTGATTTTTTTTGCAATACATGTGAAGCTAGTAGATCTCAATGCATAAAAACTGTACACACAAATCCAAACAAATGTTATTTGCTAGTTTCCTTTATTTTTTTTAATACAAAAGCATACTCAGATCAAAAATAATTAGATTGTTATTTATGGACGGCAACAGACAGATACCATACATGAAAGAAAACAAGACGCACAAAAAGACAAATCTTGCAGGTTTAGAGAAGACAGTCCTCCGCTCACACACACTCGGAGAGGTACGGTTATGAGCGTAGCTACATTAGACAGTAGGTGACGCCGTGGTGGACTGAACAGACGCTGTGTCTTGCTCCAGATAGGCAGTCTGTCTGGTACACAGTGCATCATGCCGACTGACTGTTGGGACTCTTGCTGTTGTAGCTTTATGGCCAAGATTAAGGTGATATCAGATGACATCAGAACAAAATATGAAAGCTGTGCCAGAAAATGGAAGTATTCTCTTACGCTGATCACTTTGACGGAGGCTGAAGCAGACCCAAAAATCTCCAAACGTGCTCCTAGGTTGAGGCTGCTTTTTTCTTTGGAGGCTCAAAGAACACATTCGAGCTTTTACATACATTCACATTTGTAAATCAAACCGGTTTAGATGCTCAGAAAGGTCAAAAGTTTAAACTGTATTACAAAACACTACATTACTGCATCTTAAATTTTTCACCCTCACGTCCCAACACAAAACCCAAAACAGTCGGTGCTAGATATCGAGATGACGTACATCAGTTTGTCATGCAAGAATTCACACCACTGGGGAAAAAAATAAAAATAAAGCGGAAAAAAAAAAAGAAACACCACCGAAATGTAATTAAAACATTCAATCAGACACAATTCAATGATTGTTTTCAACATTCCAGCCATTTAGAACTACGGGAATTTATCAGCTTTATTTTACCACAAACACTGGTGAACATCAGCTTGTGAGCAACAGTACCGACAGGTTAAAGCTAGTAAAGAGGGTTTACACTCATTTTATTTTCATTTAACAATGCCAATGCAAAGAAACCTGGCTGGCCTAGAGCTCCCCTTAGTGGACACTACTGGTACTGCGCCTGGAGACACACCAGCAAATGATGTGCATCCTTGACAGGCCGACAACAGATGAAAAGGAGCGGTTAGCCTAATCGAGAGCTTTTCCATCCATTTGAAAGGCATAGAAAGAACAAACACCAGCCTGGTTCCATTACAGAGCGCAAAGAGGCACAAATCTAACATGATCTATAGTCCAGCACGCTCTGGTTTTGTTCATGAGTGGTAATATGATCCGATTAGGAATGAAACTTCGTTTGTTTGCCTGTCGTTTTACTGCACATGATGATAAAAACTAAGTGTAGCGGTCTGTCTTGCATCTAAGTGCAGACTCTACAGCTTCAAAAGGCCAGTTCCAGCATCTCTATTGCTTTAAAACGCAAACATTTAACACGGCAACAAGAACTGCGAGGTCGATTCCTACAGCATTTATACAAGCAAGCATCTCCTTTATTTGGTACGTTACACAAAAAGCAGCCCGTCTCAATCCACTTGTGGTGGAATCGGATGTTAACGCAGCTTTGGAAAGTGCACTAATAAACCGGCGAGAGAGAACTCTGAATACGAGGAGCTTCTCTAACTGCTGGGAAAGAAAACAGGACACATACTAAGCCACCATGGAAAAACGTCAGATATACTGAGGTTTATTAGCTCACTACGTTATTATTGGCATGTTGTTGCCATGCTGAGGGCCCAGCACGGCTCCTCTAAGCTTCAAGTTTACATTAATCATGGTTTATTACTATGTGTAGAAAAATATGCCGATAATGATTCTGTTACAGCAGCGGTGGAGGATTTCACATCCTCTCAGGATCTCTGCACTGGTATCACACACACACACACACACACACACACAACTGAGCACAGCTACGAGAGTCTATTGATCCATTTGAATCTTGCAATCCGCATTTCAATCAGCATAAATCAAGTATCTGTCAAAAAACCCCACAGATGCATCTCTCCAAGATATACGCCTCTATAAAACAGTCATGGCTTAAATTAGGATATGGATACATGAATATAAAATGGCTTAATAATTCCCCATCCCATTCGCTTTTACAGAGCATTCATTACCTTACAGACCATCTAAAAAGCCTGGCTGAGAGCACACGGATGTAAGGATACAGCAGCCACCACAGAAATAAAGGTCACCTGCACGGGCCACAATGGTCCTAACAGGTCTTGGACCTTAAGCCTCGTTTTTTTGGGTTTCTCTGAATTTAGCGGCGAATGTTTCCGGTCTCGGCTAGTGCAGCGCAGAGGTCACCTGAGATTTCAGACAGGCTGTGCTGGGAGTGGTGGATGGGAGATAGAAGGATGCGGGGAGGTTGGGCTACTCTGCACTGAGCCCACACACTGGGAGGGATGATGGGTGGTAGTCCTGGACTCAGACAAGGGACAAAGGAGATGAGAATGGGAGAAGTGGGTGATGGATGGATGGATGATGGATGGATGGATGAATAAGGCTCTGGTATACAATGTCATGGTCATCCCCCGTCACCTCCAGCTTCACATACACAGGCAGACAAATCATTCTCTCGCTTTCCTCCTGGAGCAGGCCGTGGTACCCGGCCCGCAGACTGCCTGTGCTAAACGCTGGTTCCATTCTCTTTGTGACTGGTACTCCATCTCCTGCTTGCTGTACAATCTCCTGTGTCCCTGGCCCCCTTCCCTCCCTTTAAGCTCAAATATACTCATTTAAATTACACAGCTTAGTTCTTAGGTCCACAGGTTCAAGCAGATGGCTGTTGCATCATGGCCTCCCCTGGCAAGGGGGAGTGGGTGTGGGGTTAATCGTCAACAGGTAGCTTGTCGTCCAGCGCTAGCCGACCGTCCTGCTGTTCCTCGGCCTTTGCGGAGTCTTGCAGCTGCTGCCGACGCTGCACCTCTGCCTTCAGGTTCTCCAGGTCCTTTTGGCTGCAAGACATCAGGTGTGTGTTACAGTAGCTGGCTGATGTATAACTGAAATATAATATAAACTACATGAAAAAGTACTGGGACACTCCATCATTGAAAAATCAAGGGTATTAAAAAACTATCCACGAAAGACTTTCTCCTACATTTGGGAGCATTGCTGTGAGGAATTTGATTGTATTCAGCAACAAGAGTGTTCTCAGCATCATTTCAGAAGCTGGGGAGCTTTAGACCCCTCTAGCACTTGGCATCGTGCATATAGGTTTTTGGTTATCTGTTCCAGTGAGTTCTATTATTTTTAAAATAATTTTTGCCAATTTTATCTCCTTCCCAATGTAGCCAATTAGCCCATCCCATCCACTAGAGGACTCTCCCCATCACTTTGCACTGTTACTGACTCTAGGAGGGTGAAGACAAGCACAAGCCTCCTCTGTTGTGTGTGATACAGCCACCACCTCTTTTCTAACTACCGCTGATACACCGTCACTGGGGAGCCAATGTGCTCGGAGGAAAGCGCAGGATTCCCAGCTCTGATGGACCAATCAGTAGACGCCTGAGCCAGCAGACATTACAATGTGAGAGTGATGGGGAGAATGAGAGCGCCATCTACCCGCCCAGAGAGAGCACTGCCAATTTTGCTCTCTTGGGCCCCGACTGTTGATGGCAAACAGCATGACCGGGATTTGAACTCACAATCCTCTGGTCAAAGTGTCAGCATCTTAGCCTGCTGAGCCACTCAGGCAGTATTCTAATGGCAGTACTTGGCAAGCTGTGTGTGTGTGTGTACATGTGTCAGCAGTGGGAGCAACTTAAAGCAGCTGAATGCACTCATTAGAAGAGTTGTGAGCTGGACTCGGTTCTGACAAACTGTACCTTAACCTACCTGAGAGGAATAAAGATGATGCCATTAATAATGTTGAGCTGCTCCAGAACGCTGGCCATGCTTGGAGCCGTGAACTGCAGAGAAACAAGTATTAACTCACAGCCGACTAATTTCTGACAAACTACTAATAAAAATGACAATATTCACTACGGGTCAAAAGTTTCAGAACAGTTCTGGTGCACCTAGTGTGTCAGGGTTTCATCCTACAGTAAGATAAAGACCCAAAACATCAGTCCAAGCTCTGCCAGAACTACCTCAGGAAAAAACAACAAGATGGTCAGCTTGAAAACATGGAGTGGAGCACAGTCTCCAGACTTAAACCCCATCCAGCTGATTGTGCCAACATTTATGTGAGGTTCTGCAGCAGATTAGTGAAGAACTGTCTGAAGAACGTTTGATGTCTGTTGTAGAAAGAACGTCACGAGTGTGTTCAGCTCAAAAGGTGCGACTGTGTCCAAATTGTAGACACATTTTGGTCTTTAAATTGATTCCTGAGATCTTATTTAACTCGTCTGCTTTCATTTCAGAGTCAATGAGACTTTAAACTCAATTATTTTACATACAAAACTGAAAAACTCAAACTTTTGACCTGTGGTGTATAAATTTAAGGCAAGTGCTGCAGGGAACTGACTTTGAGAGGCATGATGCTAGCATTGGAACCATTCTTGTAGATCTCGTTCATGGTTCTCTGTAGTGCCACAGCCTGCTGAGTGAGGTACTTCAGATACTCTGAGCTCTCCCTCGTCTTCTCATGAGCTTCACCAACCTACAAGCAAAAGGAGTTTTTAGGAGTTAGCTTAGAAGCCTTTTTTAGTTTTAACGTTGATCAGTAAGGCTCATAGCTCACAAATCGTTAGAAAATTTAAAGTTAATTACTATTCAACCACCATCAACATTAAAACAAAAAGGTGTGAAACATGTAATGAATATAAAATACATTATTTTACTTTTTTTGAATCAAATTATGAACACAAAGGAACTCTGATATAGTCTGAAATGTTTTACAAATTAAACTAATCTAAAATATTGTTTTCCAAAGTGTTACACAGGCTTTAGTTCAGCACAAACTCTGCAACAACAGTGTCAGAACAGTAAGAGTGTCATAAATCTATATTCTGATTAAATCTGCTCTAAACTTAGACTTTACAAAAATCTGTTTTCAGATGTGCTGATATATTGTGAAAAAACACTCTAAACATTTCTAGCCAAGACTTTTGAGCTCAGAACTGAATAAACAGAGGTGTTGGCTACACACAGCTCATTACAGTTTTTAGACATTGTATGTGCTTTTATTTCTAAAGCTTAACTAATGTGAGGCGACACTCTGTTTTCCTCAGACACTAACCCTACACTGAAAATTCATAAAATAGGTGTAAACAATCAGGTGAAAGCTCTTTGTCCAGGTTCACACTCTGCTACGCCATCAATGGAATGTCTGGAATTACCAAGTCATTATCAAATGAATGACTGATTGCATCATTTAGTGGGGAAAAATGTGCAGCTGTCCGAGTTGCTCTCATAGACGTGTGTCTGCTTATTTAAGCTCCTCTCACAAGAATATATATAGCTTGAATAAAAAAAATAAATAAATAAATAAAATACTGACTAAAGGGTTAAGTTAACTGGCTAAAGTCAGAAATCCTGCTTTGGGGAACAACCCCACAGCAGAACTTTGGAAATGGAAAAGCTAAATCACGAATAAAAATTATATATTGCGCCAACATATAAATATATTTTTCTGTCCATCAAAGCTCCGTTTTACAGCTTTTAACTTTTAATTGAGAAGAAAAAAAAAAAAAAAAAAAAAAAAACACCTCTTGTAAGCCTGACCACAATATTAACCCGCACATGCGATTTTGTGTAATACAAAGATATTTTATTGGCTGTGTACAAATGTGTAAGGGATACCTGGTTCTTGTAAATGGTGTAACCCTCCTTCTCGTGCTGCAGAGCAGAGCGGAATTCAGCTTTACTCTCATACACACGCGCCACCAGGTGATGACTGCACAAAAACACAGAGAACAACAATCACATTAGCACTGATCAGCTCATAACCGTTAGATCTGTGGATAAACACAAGCATGACCCATGCCCTGAACTGTCAGTCTGTTAGACTGAATAACTCCAGATTCAAGCATCCATACCTGAGGGCAACTTTGAGGGATCGGGGACCGTGATATTTGGAGTTGATGGACAAGGCATTTTCAAGGAAGCGTAAAGACAGGTCATACTCCATCACTCCATGTAGCACCAGACCAATATTGCTCTACAGCAGAGAAATGAACAGCAAACAGAGATAAAGCTCATTGTAGATTCAGTTACATTACACGTTAAGTGATATTTCAAGCCTTTTGATTGACTATCGATCAGTATGACTTATAACTTAAAGGATTTAAGAAAATCAGAATCCAGAATCTCACATTTCAGTGCCAGTTTGAGTAAATTACCATTCAAACAGTATCAGTAATCAAACAAAAAAGGCTCGAAACAGGTCAGCTCATGTGTAACAAATGTAAAAATATTCATCTTTTTGACTTAAATAATGAACATAAATGACCTTTTCACAATATTACTTTGTGGAGCTGCACTAGTACTTATTTTAGTAAGACCAACCAAATTAACAACTCTGAGGTCAGTACTGATATAATTCTGATCATCAATACAATGTCGTGAACAGTTTTAGCTACACTGTGCTTTACTGATCACCACACACACACACAGTATTTTTTTTTTCCTACATTATAAACAAACACTGAAGTCATCCAGACTCTGAGTGAACACATAATGAATCATGTAGTAAACGTAAAAGTGTTAAACAAACCAAAACATGTTTTAGATTTTACTTCAAAGTAGACACACAACTGATGT
>BRDA01012663.1:112382-122694 GCA_036984385.1 Crenuchus spilurus | reverse complement strand
GAGTGACCTACCGCCAAAACGATTAGTGAAAGTGTGATGTATCAGGCGACCAAGTCCGCAGATGACTAACAAGACAACCTCGACTCCTAGGACACGAAAGGAGTCTCTAGACGCCTGAACCAGCGGACTATGTAGTGTGAAAGTGATTAGCAAAACCGCCATCCAGTGAGAGAATGGCTACTTTTGCTCTCTCAGGCCCGGGCAGTCAATGGTGAACAGCATGACCGGGATTCGGCCTCACAATTCTCTGATCGTAGTGTCCGTGTTTTAGCCAGCTGAGCCACTCGAAGCAGAAAATGTTTAAATTAAGAAAGCCACTGAATGTCCAGCAGGTGTCCAAACTTTGGACAGAAATCCAGATCCAAACTATTACACCGAGTGCTTTTAAATCGAAACTGAAATGTCTTGAGACTGACTCTATAACTTGCACCTGTAGTTTTTAAGTCGTTTTAATTTAAATTTTTAATGTTTTTATTTATTTCTTTATTTTGATGGTTTTTTAAATTTTTTTAAATTTATTTTGTATTTTTTAATTTTGATGTTTTTTTTTGTTTTGTTTTTTTTTTATTTTGTATTTTTTTTATTTTGATGGTTTTTTTTTTTTTTTATTTTTTTTTATTTTGTATTTTTTTTATTTTGATTTTTTTTAAATTGGTTGTCTTACTGAGGTGTGAAACTGTGTTGTATTTGTTGCTGGCGATATTGGCCAGGTCTCTCTTGAAAAAGAGGTTTTTTTAATCTCAGTGGGACTTCCTGGTTAAATAAAAGGTTAAATAAATAAATAAATAAATAAATAACTCAAATTATTAGAATATTTAATGGCAAATTTACATAAATTGCCATTCATAGTGTCAACACAAATAAAAAAAAGACCAAAATAGGTCACTTTACATGTAATGAAGATAAAATATGACCGTCTACCTTCAGAAATTTAATTATGAACACAAATTAAAGTTTTTATTCAGATATTTAGAGATGCACTAGTAGACTTGGAGCTTCAATACAAAGCTTGCCTGATCGTCTGTTCCTGTAGCTGATGAGCATACCTGTGCTCCACGAAGGCTTCAATGAGTTCCTGACGGAGGCAGGCCAGGCGGTGGCGATGCTGTCGAGGGAAACCCTGCTTCTGGCTCTCTGGGCTTAGCTCCTCGCCTTCCACAGACAGGAAGTTGAGGTCAGGAGGGAAAGTGCGTAGCAGGTCCAAAATGTAATGGCGCCCGTCGTTGCCAATGATGCCCTTACACTCCACAGAGGAGCAGAGCTCCACTGCAGTGTCTTTTTCATTCAAGACAGCATGACGTTGCACCTTCAGTGGCCGGCTGGTCTTCTCCAGCAGCTCCAGGTATTTGGGGTGGGATACCACAGTCTTTCCGAAGTCGATGGAGCCATAGATGACACTCTGCTCCTGCTCACGCTCAAGAATGCCAGGGATGATGGACTGAGCGGTTACCCGGTAGCCTCTGTAATCCACCACCACAGTGCCTAGTGTGTACAGCCCCTCCACATCCACAGCTCCATAAGCCCGCACACCGTTCAGGTCGTTGGTTGGAGCGGCATGGGCCGCAGCATCACCTCCCAGTTCCTTGTAGTGATCCCGGACATCGAAGCCCAAGCTGAAGAAGATGTTGTTCCAGATGAACATCTGCATGCGGGTCTCCTCCCCAGGGTTAATGGCCATGACATTACCGTCAATCACAGCCATGGCCCCTCGCGTAGCTGCTGCAGCAAAGTCGCTATGCACCTGAAGAACAAGTGGGCTTGAGTCACTGGTTACCATAGAGGCCTTATTGCTCAGATACGATTTTTCTGACCCAACACTATATGCAAATACACAGTCATATCAGAACATTATGATCACCTCCTTGTATCTAAAGTCACTGTCAATCTTATTTCATATAGCTGCAGCCCATCCGTTTCTCTGTATACAATGTGAGCCCCCTTTCATGCTGTTCTTCAATGGTCAGGGATCTCATAGGACCACCACAGAGCATGTATTGCTTGGGGGTGGAGCATTCTCAGCACTGCAGTGACATTAATGTGGTGGTGGTGTGCTAGTATGTGTTGCACTGGCACATGTGGATCAGACACAGCAGAGATGCTCGTGTTTTTAAACAGCATCACTGCTGGAGTGAAAACAATGCATCAGCCAAAACGATCAAGTCAACAGCATCATGTGAGTACCAGTGAAAAACTAGAAAAAAAAATATAAATAAAATGATAAAAAAAATTAAATGATTGTAATTTGATCTAAAAAAAAAATCAGTTTAAACAAACCACATAAAATAGTAAAAAAAAAAAAAAGACAATTAATAAAATGAATAATATTTAAATAAATAAATAAATAAATGTAAAAAAATTTAAACAGGTCAAAACGGACAACTAGCTAAAATAAGAGTAAAAGGATAAACAGACCTGAATAAAATAAAATAAAACAAAAAAATAAAATAAAAGCAGTAAGTGACAGGCTGAGCGGAGGCGGTTAGAAACTGTGTTTAAAATGATGAAATGACACCAGTGAGCAGAGCTTTAGAGTTTCTGGTACCGAGTTCCAGCTCACTGGAGCTAAAAGCAGATTTTCCCAGTTCACTAAAAACCTCTCGATATGTGAATGGTGAGGAACAGGCTCAAAGGAGGCTAATAAACTATACAGAGAAACGGATGGACTACAGTCTGTAATTGTAGAACTACAACATGCACCTGTATGGTCAGTGGAGCAAAAATAAACAATGAGTGTAGTAGAGCTGGACGATATGGCCTAAAAACAAAATCTCAGATTTTTTCACAAAAAATCCGATTTTCGATTTTCCCCTACTAAATATCAAACTACAGATGACAAAGAATGGTTAAAAACAAGTTTTACCTTTATTTTGTTTTCACTTAAATTTCCCCATTGGGGTTAAAGTGCAACCAGAAACCACAAAAACAAGTTTCTGGATGAGATGGCTGACCATTCCATTGTAAACAGCGAGAACATGCAGTAACTTTTAGAACGCTTTCTCAAACATAGCAGTTTCAGACACAGTGCACCCTCAAAAAAAAAAAAAAAAAAAAAAAAAAAAAAAAACGTAAATATGCAAATAAAATAAATGTGTGTCCCTTTTGATAAAACTGACAAAAAACCACTTGTTTAATCCGTCAGCTTGCTATTAAGTAAATACTTTTCCCCATTGGGCTTGACATGGTGTAAAACAAAGCTGAGTCTTCATTTTCCCTGAATATGTTACAAATAATCTAAACGGTTTAAGGTGTTGGAATAAATTTGTCATGTTGCCGTCATGCATTCGTTTTCAAACACACCTTACAGCAAGGACTTGTTTGGTCTGCGTTCATCGCTGCAAAACCAAACCAATTTCAGATCAGGAAGTTACTCCTTTCAAGAACACAAGCTCCGGTTTTTCCCCAATCGCCGTCATGAGTGTGTAAGGCAAGCGCGCTGGAGGAGGGGCTACAGTGAGTCTGAACTACGGGAGCCCAAAGGGAGTGTCAGTGGCGGAAGTTAAAACTAAGAGAAAATTGATTTTCATAAAACACATCGTCCATAACTGTAAATTCGATTTAATCGCCCAGCTCTAGAGTGTAGATACAAGGGGGTGGTCATAATCTGATACGACTGTGTACATCAGTTACTACATATCATGTTTTCAATCTGGACACACAAGTTTTTGCCTTCATACAGATTAAAAAAAAAAAATTTCAACCATAAACTGAAACTCGTCTAAACTGGTCATAAGCTTACTTTGAAAATGGCTCTCTCTCTCAGCAAACGTTCCGGAAGGTTCTTGCGAGCGAGTTCTCTAGTTGTCTGAAGTTCCTCGTTCCAGTCTCTGGTCTACAAAGAAAAAACAGCAGAGCCTTAACATCAGGAGAAGAAAGAACACTGATGGACAGACATACAATGGACAAAAACAATGCGCCAACCTGGCCAGGTATGTGTTCCTCATAGCCCAAACGGGAGGTGTAGGCATCCTCTGCTCTCACGCAGTCCATCGCATGATCAATCTGTGGAGCCGTCCAGCTGTACACCTGGAATGGTGTGGCTATTCTCTCAAACGGATGCCTCTGAACTCTGCAGCACAATCAAATAATTTCATTTTCTGACATTTACATAAAGAAGAAAAAGCATACAGCGTTACAATCAGCGATGCTTTGTTTGGGACTCATACTGAAGACAAGAGCAACACTGTCTTCACCTCTTCTTCTGCAGTGCAGTGAAGTTTTTCTTAAAGGCCAGGCTAATCTGGCTCAGTAGCTCCACCAGAGAGTGGCTCAGGAAGCTTGGGCTGGCTGGTTTAGGGTTGAAAGTGTAGGTGGTAGACCTGAAACAGTCAACATCATAATTACTTCACCTAAGAATACACCACGGAGGCACTTCTGAGGGTGTAAAAATAGGACATAGGGAGGATAAAAATACACACAAACAGTGTTTTTCTTATAAAAAGAGTAAGAAAGAGGGTTTTGCATGCACTCACTGGTTGAGGTAGAATCCACGGGTAGAGGCAGTGATGCTGACGTGTCTCTCCTCTACAGTCACAACGTACAGGTACATGAGATCTCCGTGCATCTTCCTGTTACCAGGCGGAGGGTTCCAGCCACTCATAGTGAGGACCTTCAGGCACTGCAGTGGCTGTAAACAAAGAATATGGTGTTAAAAATTTGCCTGGTTTAAACTACAGGGGGCAGGCCTGGTTTTGATAAAACACCCAACCCTAAACCGCTCCCCGGGTGCCGTGGATAGGGCTGCCCACTGCTTCGGTCACATGTTCTCACAACCTAGTGTGTAATGATGTTATCCAGAAAATATCACAAAATAACGAAATATTTTAAGCAGCACACATCACATTTATAAAACGTTCTACTTACATCAGCTGTAGTTGAACAGACAAAACATATTTGGAGTCCAAATTGTGCTTCCTTAGTTTAAAACTGGAACTGAGGCTAATATTGCTAATAAACACTAGAATTCAACAGTCACCCAAATAGTATTCTGTAAAACTCAACCTGCTTAATTAGTCTAACGCAGTGGTTCTTAACCTGGGTTCTATTGAACCCTTGGGGTTCGATGAGTCTGTCTCGGGGGTTCGGAGGAACCTCTGACATGGAGGTAGACACACTTGTGTAAAGTCGTGATGACACGCCCCGCTTGGCCAAAAACAAATAAAATTTAAATTTTTTTTAATTAAGTTATTAAAAAAATGTTAAATTCTTTTAAAAATCCAAATTAATTTTTAATAAGTAAAATGGTAAAAAAAAATTGTTGGGGGGGGCTGAAATCCTTTTATGAGGCCGAAATATTTTTTCAGGGCCAGAATAAAGTAATTTGTTGTGAGTTCATGCACTGTGTTGGTTTTGTTCTTTGAGCAAGGTGACGTTCATGCACGGCTCATTTTGTGCACCAGTTTAAAAAAAAAAAAAAAAAAAAAAAATATACCCGTGTCTTGAATTTGGGGGAAGAAAAAAAAACATTTATTTATCACTAAAGAAGGGTTCAGTGAATGCGCATATGAAACTGGTGGGTTCGGTGCCTCAAAAAAAGGTTAAGAACCACTGGTCTAATGTGTTTATGATACAGTATGACTTAATGTGGACTAAAAAATAACATTTCACAGCTACGGACAGAATGGGTTTGTTTATTTTTATAGTTTGTAAGATATTGATGCGTGTTTTTTTGTGTTGAGAGTTTTACTGATTTCACAGAAATGACATTTAGGTGACAACTAAGTCCTAGTTCTTGTTATGCCAGGTTCGCACTAGACTTTTTGAGTCATTGGTTGCTGTACTATTCACACTGATCAACGACACGGGATCACAAAATATACAATTTGTCATCTTGGGAAATCGCAGACTAACTTGGCTGCTCGCCAAAAACGTTTTGTCGCGAGAACAGAAAAGTATTGCCAATGCGCAGGCTATAGGCATGTAGTACAGTTATATTACATACATACTGTCGCCAGCTTTATTTCATCTGTCCATTGCATCGAAGAGATATAATCAATTGCATTATTTCTCCAGTGTAGTTAAAATGGTTACGTGGCTCTCTCTCTATGCAATCTCATTGGTTGTAGGTAGTTGCTGCTCTTGAGTCACAGTTGTCGACTGGATGTCAGATACATTAAATATTTCCTGGGTGTCTGACTGGTCGGCGATCACCCAGCAATTCAAACCACACGACTGAGCGAGCGCCGAATAATCACCGATTTGCCTCCGAGCAGTGGTTTTTGTTGGCGATCTACCAAAAATAAAAATTAATTAAAAAAAAAAAAAAAAAAAAGTTGCTGACTTTAAAACTGGTCTAAAATCATGTAGTGTAAATTAGGCTTTAGCAACAGTAGGCTGATCATCTATGTGCGGCGAAACCACTTTAATAATAATAATAATTTTTAAAAAAGCAAAAACTAAGAAGGAGGAAACCTGAGAAATAAAACTAAAATTTATTGAGCCTTCAAAACTAATGAAAGCCACTTTAATACCAGTTTCCTCAAACATGCATGTCCATTTCAGTCCACAACAGGAAGTGTTATCAGTCACAAAAGCAAACCATTCAAAGGAAAAGCTGCTTAAGTCTAGCAGGTTCTGCCTAACCCTGCATTCTTTAAGGAATAAAAGCACAAGACTGCTGTATAGATGACGTAAACACGCCTACTGACATACTAGGGCTGAGTGATTTGGGGAAAATGTCCATTTACAGACTAATACTGCGACCATGATTTAAATTAGGGTTATTCGAGTCTTGACCCCTGAATGTAGTTTGACAGGCTACCAATGACTCCAAAACAATTTCAGCCCCAACACATACCTTCCAGTCTTTGTTCTGTGGCTGGAGGGGTACTAGAGGGCGTTCTTTGCTGCCTGGCAGGATGTGTTCAGGAGGACTGCAGTCGATCTGCTCGAGTTCACTACCCTTCTTTTTGCGTTTGCCACTCTCTGTAAGAGACGGTACATAACGGTAATTAGATCTGTTCACACTGAAGCCGTTTTCCATCCACAAGTGAACAAAGGTCTCACAAACCTCCCAGATCTCCATCTGTGAAGACGCTGAGGAAAGACAAAGAGTTGCAGTCCACGCCATTGTAAGCATCGGAGGGATCCAGACTCTTCAGCAGGTCTCTGATGTGACGAACGTGAATGCGAGCCTCGCGCACCGTGTAGGGTTCTGCAGTGAAGTAAACAATGTTTGTGCAAATGAAAGCCAAAGCAAAAATCGTACGTTTTTGCCAATTTTTATGCCAATGTAGTTGTAGCCAATTAGCCAATCCCATCCATTAGGACTCTCCCCATCACTTTGCACTGTCCCTGACTCTAGGAGGGTGAAGACAAGCACAAGCCTCCTGCATGTGATGCTGCCACTACCTCTTCAAACTCCCACTGATACACCATCACTGGGGAGCCAACACGCTCGGAGGAAAGCTCAGGATTCCCAGCTGCGAATGGACCAATCAGTAGACGCCTGAACCAGCGGACATTGTAATGTGAAAGTGATAGAGAGAGAGAGCGCCATCTACCCGCCCAGAGAGAGCACTGCCAATTTTGCTCTCTTGGGCCCCGGCTGTTGATGGCAAACAGCATGACCGGGATTCAAACTCACGACTCTGGTCATAGTGTCAGCGTCTTAGCCTGCTGAGCCACTCAGGGCCATTTTGTCAACAAAATAATAGAATGGTGTCAAAATAAAGTTTAAAATATTGAAAGTATTCAATGTTACACGTCAGCCATGACACACACCTTCTACTACTTTGAGAAGGGAACCCTCTTGCAGACCCTCAATGGACTTCAGCTCTGCAAAGTTATCCAGTACATTGCCATCTAGTTGCAACGAGAAGCAAGTGCGATGGCAAGTGTCTTCACGATCCATCAGCACTTGGTGGATCTCTTGCACCATTTCCTGTGGAGACACCTGAATGGGAAGAGGACATCAATTTTTCTTAATTAATATAACACTATAATAATTAATTATAACAATATAATAATTCTCAGATCGTTCTACGAATGCATGGTGGAGAGCGTCTTGTGCTCGAGCATCACTGTGTGGCATGGCAGCTGCTCTGCTGCAGACAGGAAATCTCTGCAGAGGGTGGTGAAAGCTGCACAGAAGACCATTGGAGCCAGCCTTCCCACCACCACAGACATCTGCACCTCCAGATGCAGGAAAAGGGCCACCGGCATCATGAAGGACCCCACCCACCCAGCACACTCACTTTTTGTCCCGCTCCCCTCTACATGTAAAGTCTATTTTATCTGCATATCTGTATATACCCCAAAATACTTCTTATTTAATCTTTATTTATATTAAGCTGCTACACTGGGTAGAACTGGGACCTTGAGAATGCAACTTCGTTCCACCTCATGTACTACATGTGATGCGAATGACAATAAAGCTTCCTTGTATCCTTGTATAATGAATATATTTCTTAATTAATAATTCCAGACCGCGATGGTCAATGTGAGCTGCGGCTTAAGTACCTGCAGGTCAAAAGGCTCTATGCCTGGTGCTTGAATCTTCACAGTGAAGCCAGTATCCTGAATTACAATCACTTCCTGTTCATTAGCATCATCGCTAGGGTCAGCGTCGCCGCTGCCGTCTTGTTTGGATTCGGCTTCTTCAGCCTGGTCATGTCCTGCATCCCCGTTCATTACAACTGCAGCTGCACTGTGTCCTGTGAACAGAGACAGACACCGTTATATTTACTGCAAAATACGTTTGGGAGACTACAGGAGAGCAATATGGGCATTTAATCGGTATGATAAGATACACAATGGTGTGCTTTCCTGTACATGCTGAGACTTTTAAAACACGGAACATCTGCAAACATCACACATCTATTATAAATATCCAGGTGAGCTCACCTTCAGCAGCACCTGCAAACCAAAATAGTTCATTATCGTAGCATCACCAGTCTCACAGTAAACAAGGTTTTCTGGAGCTCAACCAGAACAACAAACAGCAGCTCTCCTTAACGTGGAGCTTATCTGATACACATCCTGTAGTCATTTTAATGCTGCCCGGATGCAGGACTTTCGACACTGAGGAGACTGGAAGATGTTAAAAAGCCCTACAGTAAGCCAGTTCATTAAAAATCACAGGCGACCTGCTCGGGCACCGTCACATTTGATTCACTGTTTACTATCCAGCACATACTGGCATCTCACACACACACACACACACACACACACAAACAGGAGCAGTCACTGAACATGTCAGCCTCGCTCCACTGGCGACTGTAACTCAATATCATTCTTTACATTCAGCACTCAAACCCACTTCCAGTCCAAAAGAAGCTGCATGTTTAACATGGACAGTAACACCAAATCAAAGTGTGGGTCCCACTTTTTCAACCCCCCCGCCCCCAAATTTATGGCACAGCTGTTTCTGCGAGAACGTGGCCTGAGCCAGCAAAGGGCCGCTGTTTGCTTTCAGACAACTGCAGTTTGTCCTTGGCTGCCTTCAAGGTAACCAGTGTCAGGGCTGCAGCAACAGCAAGCACCACCTTACATAGAGGACAGCAGGGGGGGTTAAATCAAACAGATTTGGTCATAATTCTAGTTTCAGATCAAGAGAAGGACACAGACATCAGGGAAACATGCTGCCTTGTGTGTGCACACCAATAGTGATGGACATATGAGTTTTGACTGATGGCTGATATATAATGCTGTGTTTGTTTTGCATCTGTTAAATATAAATAAGAGTGTCATACGTACACTGCCATTACATATTCGTTACATGTAAAGTGACATTTCAAGGTTTTTTTTGTTGTTGTTGTTGATTTATGTTGATCAGTAGAACAGGTCATGAAAATATCAGAAATCCAACATTAAAACAAAAAGTTATCACTTTACATGTAATAAATATAAAATACATGACCATTTACCTTTTTTTAATTCAATTTTTCACAGTATCATTTTTGGATACGCAGTAGTATGCGTTGACATGGTGAAAATAGATTTATCATGTGGTTATATGCCTGTAGAGTGGTGATACTGACACTAGGGGGAGCTCTAACATTGTTCTACAGCAGCTACACTGTCTGTAGAGTGGTGATACTGACACTAGGGGGAGCTCTAACATTGTTCTACAGCAGCTACACTGATAAGACTGGCTGTAGAGTGGTGATACTGACACTAGGGGGAGCTCTAACATTGTTCTACAGCAGCTACACTGTCTGTAGAGTGGTGATACTGACACTAGGGGGAGCTCTAACATTGTTCTACAGCAGCTACACTGATAAGACTGCCTGTAGAGTGGTGATACTGACACTAGGGGGAGCTCTAACATTGTTCTACAGCAGCTACACTGATAAGACTGCCTGTAGAGTGGTGA
>BRDA01012663.1:76983-104548 GCA_036984385.1 Crenuchus spilurus | reverse complement strand
CTGGAGGAAGAAACCTTGGGAGGAACCAGACTCACTCACATCCTCCAAACTACTGATACTGATTTACATCCTTAATTAAATTTGACATTATGCTATAGTTTAAAACAATAATGATATTATTAATAGTGATCATTGCATTCATATTGGGTATCATAATTAAAATGCAGTAGCATTAGAGCTTCAGTCCGATCATTGCTAGTAGTAGATGTAAGTGAGCAGCAGGTCTGGTGTCAACCTCAGGAAAACCCACTCTGGAACAGAAGGAATTGACCACAGTAGGTGTAATGGAACAGGTGGTCTGTTGCGGACTGCAGGAGAATTCAGCCATCAAATACCTTCAGTGGCCATTTCCTCAGAAAAGAGAGAAGAAAACAAACAGCAAACAGAAACAATTAGCCTGAGAGCAATAGCAAACGTGTGAATATTTGCATTGAGATGGCATCCGGTCGAGCTGGCTGGGAGGAAGAAAACCAGAAAGAACAGATATTGGAGCGTCATCAGACCAGACAGGTATCCATCCATATCGCCATCATCTACCTCCAGCATGTTGGAACAACATCATGGAATGTGAAATTTCCGCAATTCCCCATATTCATGAAGTCCTGTAAGGACAATAACTGGAAAGGAGAGGTTAATTACAAAAAGCTAAACTGAACAGGTGGATTTTGAGTCTTGATTTAAAGGTAGAGACTGTGTCTGCATCCCGAACACTAGCTGGAAGGTTATTCCATAGTCGTGGTGCTATATAGGAGAAAGCTTTTCCCCCGGATGTCGCCTTATAAATTCTCGGAACTAGTAAGAGACCGACCCCCAGGGATTTGAGTAATCTTGGTGGGTCATAGCGTGTGATATGGTATTGCAGGTATTCAGGGGCGAGACCATGCAGGGTTTTATATGTTAATAAAATGATTTTGTAATCAATACGGTATTTAACTGGAAGCCAATGGAGGGTTGATAAGACTGGACTAATGTGATCGAATTTCTTGGTTTTAGTGAGTACTCTGGCTGCAGTATTTTGAATTAACTGGAGTTTATTCAAGTTTTTGCTGGAGCATCCTGACAGTAGTGCATTGCAATAATCTAATCTTGAAGTGATAAAAGCATGTACTAATTTTAACAAGCCCAATTGGGCATGAAAACCGTGAACCTGGCAACCCTGTCAGAGACAGTGCACGTCAGAGAGAGTGCGGGTGAGCAGCAGAGGCACATCAGTAACACCAAACCGATTGATAGCTATGTAATCGGGCCATCGGCCAGTTCATTTTACAAATAGACCGATTCATGGGTCCATGTACCGATGCACTCACATCATTTAAGTCAAAATTGGTCTTCCGATTCAAATCGGTTATGTTTACATCCCTACTGGATACTATAGAAAACTAGCAAAGAAGACAATCAGTTCAGATTATATACACACTTTTCAATAGTCATATACCACACAGATCACACTTTTGCAAAACACACACAAAAAGAATGCCACACCAATAAAACCACACTTTACACTGCACACCATAACCTACATCACACTGATGCCCCTCCCCATTCTCCTAATAGCTCCGTTAATTAAAGAACATATAAAAACAGATCTATGTGAGAATGTTTAAAATTATTTCATGTTAATTACAATACAGACATCTATAGCCCTTTCTCCTGACAGTGTCACTTCCACTTCATTCAAGTCAGACTAGATAGAGACTATATTAACAATCAGTCACACCACATTTAATGACTTCTGAAAAGAATTAAACCGACCCGGTTTGTTGTCAAGAGAACTCCAACTGTCCAAACCCAGCATCTCATGTGGCCCTCATTGACAACCACAATCAATTCTGCCACAAAACTCGTTAGCATTGTGGCTATGCTATGCGCTCCCCTAGACAGGATATTCCATCAGTTTATAGTGTCCGTCCTGCTCCTCCTCCAATCTAACAAAGGTTCTGCCCTTCCTTCCATGTTCCATCAGTCCACTCATTACACACATGCAGATTGGTTAAGCAAACTACATGCACCCTCTAGTATCCTAGCAAGGGTAAAAAGCTGGTCCACACACACACACACAAATAAATTACTAAAAAATCATACATTGTGATTTCTGGATTTTTTCTTTTAGATTATGTCTCTCACAGTGGACCTGCACCTAAGATGAAAATTTCAGACCCCTCCATGATTTCTAAGTGGGAGAACTTGCAAATACTTATTTTCCTCACTGTATCCCCAGCTTTTCAAAGGGGTAACCTGCTTGTATAGGTCACAGTGGTGCCTGGGGATCTGCTCCAGTTGTCTTATAAACTGCACAAGATTCACACTTCCTACACCACTCCACCACATCCTCACTCCAACCTGGCCAGTAGAATCGTGTCCGAATCCTATCCTTTAATTTTGCCATGCCCACATGACCCCCGGTTTTTGAATTATGCAAAATGTGCTCAGGCACCATTTTTCTAGGGACATCCACCCACTCGCATACATCAACACCACCAATACCCCTCTGTTGACTCCATAACACATCATTCTGCACACAGAGGGTGCTCCACATATTCCAGTAACCCCTTAACTGGGGGTCTCGTTTTATTTCTTGTGGAGGTGTTGGCCCATGTGTCTCTACCCAGTCTCTTACTTTCTGGAGTTGCTCATCTTTTGTTTGTTCCAGCCTCCAATCCCATTTCACCACATCATCCTCTGAAACTTCAAATACCTGTCTCATGGTAGATTTTTGCTGGTCAGTCATAGGAACTCGTGACATAGCATCCACATTTCCATGGATTTTCCCTGGATGATGTACTATGTCGCAGTCAAAAGCAGCAAGCTGCTCCAGCCATCTGGCAATTTGGCCTTCAGGTTGATCAAAACTGTGCAGCCATTTTAATGAGCTGTGGTCTGTCCTCACAGTAAAACATCTGCCCAAGAGGTAATGGCCAAACTGCCTCATAAATGTAACCACTGGCAACAACTCTTAGTTGTCGCATAATTTTCTGTTTTTACTCCGTTTTGCTTGCATAGGCTACCACCCTTTCTCCTCCATCCACCACTTGAGATAAAACTCCTCTAACACCCACATCACTGGCATCTGTATCAAGCAGGAATAGCTTCTCTGGGTCAGGAAAAGCCAGTATAGGAGTGCTAGTCAACTGCTTCTTTAGTTCATCTAAAGCTTCTTGACACTGTGTGTTCCACACCATCTTGGACCACTTTTCCATCAATTTGTGAAGCGGCTTAGCAAAAGTGGCAAAGTCCTGTACAAACCGCCTGTAATATGAGGCTATCCCCAAGAAGCTGTGCACCTCTGTTGGATTCTGAGGAATCCTCCACTCCTTAACTGCAGTCACTTTTTCTGGATCCATCATAATCCCCTTCTGTGAAATGATGTGACCAAGATAATGCACCTCCCTAGCAAAAAGCTGGCATTTACTGGGTTTCACATTCAGTTGTGCCTCCTTCAGTTTTTTTAGCACAGTCTGCAGCTGACTGAGATGCTCCTCAAAAGTTCTTCCAAAAACAATTATATTGTCCAAATAAATAAGACAAGAAGTCTATTGCAAATCTGTCAAAACCAACTCCATAAGGCACTGAAAAGTACTTGGCACATTACAGAGCCCAAAGGGCAGAACTTTAAATTCAAATAGGCCAGCCCTTGAGCAAAAGCAGTCTTTGGCTTATCACTGGATTCAATCTCAACCTGCCAGTATCCACTGGCTAAATCTAATGTGGAAAACCATCTGGCTGCTACAAGAGTCCAGAGCATCGTCTATTTGTGGTAAAGGATAAGCATCTTTCACTGTGACTTCATTTAACTTCCAGTAGTCTGTACAAAACCGCAGAGTCCCATCCTTCTTCCTCACCAAGACAACAGGAGCTGCCCAGGGGCTATGAGAAGGCCGAATAAACCTGTGGTTTAGCATATTCTTGACCTCCTTCTGCATCTCAACTTGTAGGTGAATGGGAATTTTCCTAAGAGCTTGCTTGATGGGTGGGGCATCGCCAGTGTTCATGCGATGTGAGTTAAGGTGAGTTTGTCCCAAATCATGTGAACCCAAACTAAAAACTGACATATTGGCTTCTATGAACTTCCTTACTTGCTCCAGCTGATTCTCACTGAAACCTATCTCAGAAATATTCAGGTTCTCCTATAAGTGATTAAGTTGACTATGAACATTTATGGCCTGGGAATTTTCAATCAAATCTTGACAAAACAGCTCTACCCAAGGAGAAAAAGAACCCAATGTCATCTTTGCTTTTAGCCCCAAAGGTTCTGCAGAAAGGTTCATCACCCTAAAAAAACCTCACCCTTCTCAGCTCGGCTTATGGAATGAGCCACAAGTACATCCTGATGTTCCAAAAAAAACTTCACTTGGTTAGATAAGGCCATACACTTCATCAAAGCAAAGCCCTGGTACCTGACGAGACAGCATCACCTCTGACCGAGGCATAATGGAGACAACACCTTCCCCAACAATGCACATGTATGAGCCCACAAACCCACTACTGCTCCAAACTTACACAGAAAGTCTGTGCCCAAGAGTACAGGCTGGTTAAGATCTTGACAAACCAGGAACACATGGTTCAGTCTTAAATTATCAAAAATGCATGAACCTTCCCAAGTTTCCAAAATGTACAATTGAACCCCATTTGCTGTCTGTACCTTACCCTTATATGTTGTCAACTCTCTAGATGAATCTCCAAACAACTTGAAAAAATCATGACTTGTCAAAGAAACCTATGCACCTGTGTCAATCAAACATTTAGCTTTATTTCTCCTAATGTGACCATCCACATAAAATCCCAATCTTGGATCTTTACTAAAACTTGGGGGCTGCCTAATGGGATCCTGAGGGGTAAATGAGCAACCCTGTACACCCACCCATGCTAGTATTCCACCTGTTTAGAGCAATTTCTACTAAGGTGTACTAACTCTCCACATTGCCAACATCTGCCAAAAGAGTCAAAAGCACCCCTAGACCTAAATGGTCAATATCCAGAAATGGGACCAGACAGTGCTCTCATTTCCTCCTTCAACTTTTGAACTTCCTTGGTCAACTGTTTAGTAGCTTTCAACATGTCACTAACTACAGCAACTGGTACCTGTGATTCCTCTGCTACCTGAACACCACATACCCTGGCCTCTGCTCGCACACCCTGTTTTTCCAACTCTCTTAAAACTTCTAACTCAGTGGCCAAGGTAATAGCATCCTCAAGACTTTTAGGTTTAGCTGCCCTCAGCTGCATCCTTACATCTCCTCTCCCCACATTTCTAACAAACTGATCTTTAGCCAACATATCTACCACTGCCCCATCTACCCCTGGATAAGCCTGCTGAGCCAACCTCCTTACTCTATTCCCAAACTCACAAGCGGATTCCATACGGGGGGGGGAGTGCTTGGAGCCCTGAAAATTCATCCGATTTACTTCAACAGTCACTGGGGGGACTAAATACCTGCCTAAGCAGGTTTTAAGTTGTACATAATCACCCATAGCATCAATAGGCAATCCCAAAAACACCTCTCTAGCTTTACCCTTCATCAACAACGTCATAAACTGCAACTTCAAATTATCCTCCCAACCATTTAACTCTGAAGCCAATTCAAACTGGCCAAGCCAATCTGCCCAACTGCCAGCAAGCCCATCAAAAGCCTCTGGCATAAATGCAGGGGGTGGTACTGCCAAAGCAGCAGGACTTTGGGCTGCCCCTCCAGACCTCTCTTGTTCACTCATGTTAATCCAAAAATCCAATACAATAATCCCACCGCTGCCACCAGTGTAATACTCGCCTCACTACAGTAGCATGTATGCTGCCACCACCTTTGTTAAGCCAGCAAGTCTGGTGGTCTACGTTCTAAATAAAAAAGGTCACCCACTCTAGGAATTTAAATCTCACACAAGAATTTATCTCATCAATGGGTCTTTATTACAGTCAATCACAATAATATAACTGGCTACCATAGAAAACTAGCAAAGGGGACAATCAGTTCAGATTATATACACACTCTTCAATAGTCATATACCACACAGATCACTCTTTCGCAAAACACACAAAAAGAAGAATGCCACACCAATAAAACCACACTTTACACTACACACCATAACCTAAATCACACTGACGCCCCTCCCCATTCTCCTAATAGCTCAGTTAATTAAAAGAAAAATATATAAACACATCTATGTGAGAATGTTTAAAATTATTTAATGTTAATTAAAATATACACATCTATAGCCCTTTCTCCTGACAGTATCACATCCACTTCATTCACATCAGACTACATCACGTGTCAAAGTCCAGTCCTGGAGGGCTGGATTCCTGCAGAGTTTTATGAACTTCCTGATCAAACACACCTGATTCAGCTCAGCAGGTAATGAGCAGGTTTAATTGTAGGGTCAGACCAGAGAAATCACCAAACTCTGCAGGAATCCGGCCCTCCAGGACCGGAGTTTGACACCCCTGGACTAGATAGAGAATATATTAACAATCAGTCACACCACGGCGTGTGACATGACATGACAGTCACACCACATAATTTAATGACTTCTGAAAAGGATTAAACTGACCCAGTTTGTTGTCCACAGAACTTCAGCTGTCCAAACCCAGTGTCTCAGGTGGCTTGGCAATCACCCCAGGCAACAGGTTCAGCACAGTAGTGAGCCACTCCAGCGGCATTATATCATAGTTTTTACTTCAGTCACAAGGCTTGTAGTCCACTTCTTCATGCCAAACAGTCCATTTAATCCATAAATCTCATCGACAACCACCATCAATTCTGCCGCAAAACTCGTTAGCATTGTAGCTATGCTATGCACTCCCCTTGACAGGATATCCCATCACTTTATAGTGATCATGCTGCTCATCCTACAATCAAACAAAGGTTCCGCCCTTCCTTCCACATTCCATCAGTCCATTCATTACACACATGCAGATTGGTTAAGCAAACTACATGCACCCTCTAGTATCCTAGCCAGGGTAAAGAGCTGGTCCAGTGTTCCACAACTATGGCAAAACTCACATTGTTTCTCCTGAATCTGAGATTCAATGATCAGTCAGACTCTCTTCTCCAGTATCCCTGAATAGACTTTAACCAGGGCGGCTGAAAAGTTTGATCCCCCTATAGTTGGAACACTGCCTCTGGTCCCTTTTCTTAAAAATGGGGGACAATCACACCCATCTGCCAATCCAGGGGCACTGATCCAGCCAGATAGGAATCTTTCTTGAGCTTAACAGCCTCCCTCACCTGGGATGTCCACCACTGGGTATGGGGGTTGCCACCCTGGCAAGTACCAACCACCTTGTGGCCACAACTTCTGCCTCGACAATGGAAGCCAGAATACAACCCATTCAGACTCTATGTCCCCTGCCTTCCACAAAATGTAGTTGAAGCTCTGCTGGATGTGGGAGTTGAAAATCTGTCTGACAGATTCCTCTGCCAAATGTTCCTCACTACATGTTTTGGTCTGCCAGGTCTGTCTGAAATCCTTCAGCCATGTGGTGATCGGTTGATGGCTCAGCCCCTTTCTTCACCTGAGTGTCCAAGACACATGGCTGCAAGTCCAATGATATGATTATAAAGTCAATCATTGAACTTTGGCCTAGGGTGTCCTGGTGTCATGTGCACTTATGGGCACCCTTGTGCTTGAATATGGTGTTAGTTATGGATAAATTGTGATAAGCATAGAAATCCAGTAACTGAATACCACTTGTGTTCGGATTAGGGAGGCCATTCTTCCCAATCATGCCACTCCAGGTCATTGCCAACATGAGTGTTGAAGTCCCCCAGCAGAACAATGGAGTCCCCAGAGTGAGCACTTTCCAGCACCCCCTCTAAGGACTCTAAGAAGGCTGGTTATTATGAACTGTTGTTTAGTGCATAAGCACAAACAACAGTGAGAACCTGTCCCCCAACCAAAGGCATAGGGAAGCTACCCTCTCATCCACTGGGGAAAAAACCCCACACCCAGGCAGCAAGCTGGGGTGCTATGAGCAAGCCCACCCCTGCCCAACACCTCTCACCTTGCAACTCCAGAGTGGAAAAGTGTCCAGCCACTCTCAAGGAGTTTGACTTCAAAGCCCGAGCTGTACATTGAGGTAAGCCCAACTATATCTAGCTAGTATCTCTCAATGTCATGCACCAGCTCAGGCTCCTTTTCTGCCAGAGAAGTTACATTCCATGTCCCAAAAGTAGCCAAAGATCAGAACACCAAGGCCTTTGCTTTAGGTTGCCACCCAAATCACACAGCACCCATCCACCCATTACTGCCTCCCTCATAGGTGGTGAGCCCATGTGGGAGTCAACCCATGTAGCTCCTTCAGCTTGAACCCAGCCAGCCACCATGGGTAGATGTCTGGCCTCCAGGCACCCAACAAGGAGCCCCTCCCCCAGGCCTGGCTTCAGGGTGGGGCCATGGTAACCCTATTCTGGGCAAGGGAAGCAGGGTTTTGTTTTTGTTTTTCAAGGTGGATTTGTTGGATCACTTTTTGTCTGGCCTGTCACTGAGGTCCAATTTGTCATGGGAGTCTCTACCAGGGGCTATTGCCCAAGACAACCTAGCTCCTAGGATCTTGCAGGCATAAAAACCCCTCCACCACAATAAGGCAGCAATCCAAGAAGAACATTGTGTGACATTGCATATAAATGAACAGAAATTACTAATTAAAACTCCAAGGGTAAGCATATTTAAAGAAAATTAAATCGATCCAAGAATGGAGCCATGGGATACTCCACATATAAGGTATACAATGGAAGATTCTGTGTTTCTTATGACCAATAAAAATGTTCTATTGATAAGTATGGTGAAAACCAGTCGAGCAGTCCTTAATATACCAACCCACCCAGAAAGCCTATTTTTCACAATATTGTGATCCACTGTGTCAAAAGCAATGCTCAAATCCAGTTTATGATATATAATAATGATATATTGCTTTTATTGTCTGAATTTCAATACTGTATCCATATACATTAGTCTAAAATGTTTTTTTTACCTTTGTTTTATTCTTAAATGAACCACATGTAATAAATATGTGTTTATTATATATAGATTTATGGGTCTCATCTTGACAAATTGAGCCATGGCAAAAACTCAATCACTGATTGCAGTCACAAGGTGTGTTAAATAATATAAACCAGGTAGGTTTTCATAATTCAAAATTCTTCCTCAGTGATACAAATTATTTATCCATTATCATCACAATCAGAGATACAATGAAAAGCTTAAGGTCTCTTTTAATTGATAATTCCTTAATCAACTCTGAGTAGTGAATTCCCAGGAATTCATTGCAGAATTAATTTCCTTGATCATATTGAAATTCATACATACCTATCAATGAATAAAACATGAGGAATGCTAATGAGACTGCTCGTTAATAAGTATTAATAATATTTGGCAAAAATATCAGCAAGTCACATTACATATCGACAAATTTCTCTGGTGACCTTATGATTAGCAATTCAGTCTAATCAGTTAAATTTCTCAGCTGCTTTTCAAATGGGTTCGTAAAACATGATGATGGTGGTGGTGGTGGTGAAGTGTAGCTTTTGATGTTTGATCAGTGAGTTTTAATTAAACCAGAGAGAGGTAATTAGCTGACCGATTCGATTCTTGACAACCTCCTTTTGGACTCACTCTCATACCTTTAATCTTCTGCAGCCTCTTTGAGCCCTTGGCACGTCACATCCCCCCAAAGCTTTTATACAGGCCAAGTGTACACCAAGTTGTTAGTTTACTGGGTACTCACTGGTGTATAGACTCAATGACCACTTTATCATAACTTTATTCAAGCTTGCAATTACCTCTCATTGTCAATGGAACCTTATAATATTACTGATGTTTTTAATATACCCTGACTGCATGAATTTATTTGACCTAATCTGTCAAATTGTTTACTTTCCATCTCTAAACCAAATGCTGGCCTTGCTCGCATTATTAAATTTAGGTCCCCCTTGATTTGTTTATTAATTTATCATTAATGCTTTATCTATTTTGAAAATGACTGCCATCTGCATCACTACAACTGGAGCTATTTAGATAATAATGTGCAAGCTTAATGTAAACCTTTTGAGTTGTAGATGTAGATGTGCTGTTGCACTAAAGGCAAAACTAGGAATTTATGTAATAAATAATTTTATCAAAATGGACTGCTCACTCTTTATTTTGTATATGAAAGCTAAGCTGCAAAAACAAATTCACAAATTCACATAAACCAGTCTAGATCACTTTAGCCCTGTCCAGTCTAAAACATTTTTTATATACTGTTTCAGTCCAGACTGCTTTATTAGCCATGTACTAATACAGAACAGCCAATCAGAACTGAGGTCAGAGATGTTACTTTCAGAACTAAAACAGTAAAATAAAAGAGTTGACCAATGCATATTTATATGCAATGTTATTTATACTTCTTCTGGTAATTATGCGACAGTCCCTAACACTCACTGCTGCTTGTAGCCAGTGGCGGATTTGACCAACATGTAAACCACACAATTTTTTGGGGCCCTGGAATTCAGGGGACCCCCTGCTGGCCAAGAGGTTGGCAAAAAAAGACAGTTTTGGTTCTCTGCTGATTTTTCTGTCCAAAAACAGTGTTACCTTGAGATACAAGTTTAATTTGTTCTATAACAGAGCTTGTAAGTCAGTCAACTCCTATATCAAACAAATTTCTCCCATTTAAAATAACAAATAGATTTAATCAGTTCCAGCTCTGTGAAACATCTACAAACCATCCTAAATTATGGACAAAAAGACATGTTTTGAATTAAGAAACACACATATATACACTTTACCAATGCATAACAAAATATTTAAATTTCAGATTTCAATAAATATTAGTGTAAAATAATTTTTGGGTAATTCTCGCTGTAGCATTTTCAATTTGCGGGGGAATTCAATGTGCACGGTACTGTGTAGATGTGTAGTGCGCGCTGTACAGTAAAATCTCTTCTCCCATTTCACTACAGCATCCGAGTGCTGCCAAGAAATTCAGCAACTCTCTGAAGAATGGGATGCCATGGTTCGTTCTTTGCAGTTCAGTATAAAAAACAATTTTCACTCAGAACCATATGTTCAGGGCCAGCGCACGCAGGTGATGGGCTGTGAAAGGCTGGGTCTTTTGTCTGCACGGAATAATATTAACAGTACAGTATTTAACATAATTACTGTATGTATGTTATTAAAATTAAATAGATTTAAGGTTTTAAAACATTTTTACTATAAATTTTTTTCAAAAAGAAGGAGTACAGCGCACGAGATTGGACTTGATTCTGTGGTAGAAAAAATTGATAGTAAAAATGTTTTAAACTCTTCAATCTAGATCATTTTAATAACATACATACAGTAATTATGTTAAATACTGTTAATATTTCGCATGGACAAAAGACTCAGCCTTTCAAAGCCTGTCATCCACCTGCTCGTGCCGGCCCTGAACATCTTCGGCTTCTGTGAAAAGTGTTTTGTACTGAACTGCAAAGAACAAACCATGGCATCCCATTCTTCAGCCAGCCGCTGAATTTCTTTGGCAGCAGATGGATGCTGAAAAGTGAAATGGAAGAAGAGAGATTTTACTGTACAGCATGCACTATGCATCTACACAGTACGGCGCGCATCGAATTCCCCACAAATTTTAAATGCTACAGTGAGAATTTTACACTAATATTTATTGAAATATTTTGTTATGCATTGGTCAAGTGTATGTGTGTGTTTCTTAATTCAAAACATGTCTTTTTGTCCATAATTTAGGATGGTTTGTGGATGTTTCACATGGCTGGAACCGATTCAATTTTAAATGGGAGAAATTTGTTTGATATACCAGTTGACTGACTTATGAGCTCTGTTACAGAATGAGTTAAACTCGTATCTCAAGGTACCACTGTAAAAACAAATGACAATAATAGTTGTCCTATTTTTTATTGCATTTTTATGCTGAAGTTTTACAGGTGCTTTTTAGTTCTACATGTCAATACATCAGGTGGTTTCAGCAAGTTACAAGGTTCTGTAAAAGCACTCAAAACAATACAGCAATGTACTGATATTAGAAAATATAATTTGTACTTTTGAATACTTGAGTATTTTTAAATGCATGTACTTTTGAATACTTAAGTATTTTCAAAAGTACTTGTTGCAGTCCAGCTTCATCACCACCTCCATACACACAGCCTGTACGGGGTTTTTCAATCTGGTTTTCGCTCTGCACACAGTACAGAGACAGCCCTGGTCAGAGTTACTAATGACCTGCTGATGGCTGCTGACCAGGGTTCTCCATCACTCCTTATACTTCTGGATCTCTCTGCTGCCTTTGATACTGTGGATCATAACATACTCCTGCATCAACTGCATACTATGATTGGACTTTCTGGGACCATCCTCAAATGTTCAAGTCATATCTTACCGACAGAACCGAGTATGTGCCCCTGGGGGAGATGAGGTCATCAACTCAGGGGTCAGTTCTTGGACCAGCTCTGTTCAGTGTCTACATGCTCCCTCTGGCCCACATCATCAGGAAACATGGAATATTATTTCACTCCTATGCAGATGACACCCAGCTCTACCTAAAAACAGATCCCAGCTCCACCTCAGCTACACTTCTAGCTCTCACTGCATGCCTGGAGGAGATAAAGGCATGGATGTCTTAGAATTTCCTTCAGCTAAACAGCAGCAAAACAGAAGCCATCCTCATTGGTACCCCACATCAAACCAAGACCTCTCTCATCAATGACATCATTGTCTCTGGTCACAGCATTCCTGTCCTCCTGTGTCACAAATCTAGGTGTCAAACTTGACCCACATTTATCATTTAACATTCACATTCAACAACTCTCCAAAGTCTCCTTCTTCCATCTAAAAAACATAACAAAACTTCACCCATTTCTTTCCAAACCAGACGCTGAAAAACTTGTCCATGCCTTTGTCACCTCCAGGCTGGACTACTGCAATGCCCTCCTCTCCGTGATCTCTGGCAGGAGCCTGAATAAGCTTCAGCAGATCCAGAACTGTGCTGTGCCTATCCTGATGAGGAGGCGCAAATATGACTACATCACACCCATTCTACACTCTCTACACTGGCTACCCATTCACCACAGAATCAAATACAAACTATGTCTTCTCACTTACCAATGTCTCCATGGAAATGCCCCACTCTATATCAAAGAGCTCCTTACCCCCTACAATACCTCAAGACATCTTCGCTCAACCAACACTTACTGCCTTCAACAGCCTCGGACCAGACTCAGCACCATGGGAGTCCGGGCTTTTCAAGCTGTTGCCCCACGTCTCTAGAACGCGCTCCCAGACTCCCTGAGGGCACCACAGAGCATGGAGTCTTTTAAAAAACATCTTAAAACTCTCTTATTCAAAAAGGCCTATCAGGATATATAAACTGTTCGTGTGTAGTTTTATTGACACAAATGTTACTAATATCTGTTTTTAACTTATTTTTATGCTGTAGCACTTTGAGATTTCCTTGAAATGTAAAGTGCATTATAAATAAAATGTATTATTATTATTATTACTTCAGTACTTTAGCTTGAGTAAACTTTTGACTGAGCAACTTTTACTTGTAGTTGAGTAAGTTTTGACCATGAGTATCAGTACTTTTACTTAAGTACTAGAGTTGAGTACTTTGTCCACCACTGCATACATCAGTATTAAAGGCACTATCATGCCTGTTTATTTCTCAGGAATAATGGCAGAAAGTGCTCATGTAAGAATGTTTTGACTAACAAAATATGACAAGTGCAGGATTTGGGCCTCTAATGATCCAGTGAGTTTAATGTGAATAAATCACCTTGAAAGTGATGCTTGATACATTTTGTTTTATTGAACACAGAGTTGTACACCAAAGATTCATCTTCAAACACCGCTTTACAGTACACGTTCAATATATTCAGTAAATGTTAGCAGAGTGCAAATACACACACAGTCTCATTCTATCTCTCACACACACAGGACAGAGGACCTTGCTACAGTGTTGAGTGAGATGTAAAGCACACTAGGTGACACTGAAACTAATAATTAACTTGAGTTATTTTATATTTGAACATATACAAGAAGTGAAAGTCCCTCACTGAAATATTCAACCCTAAAAAGGGGGGGGGAAGAGAGAGAGAGAGAGACAGAGAGACAGAGAGAGAGAGAAGAGACAGAAAAATAAGTATTATGCAAAAGAATGAGCACCCATCCTTAAATTGTTATTCTTGTGTTATTAATTTATTGAATGCAAAACATTCAGAGAAATTGTCTGCACACTTTAATGTAATAATATTCTTTTTACTAAATACAAATTTACTATATATTAAATGGAAAACAAAAACCGTCTGTGGACTGTGAAAAGTTGTGAAAAAATTTACTCTAATGTGTTTCTTATATGAAGTATAATTCTGCAAATAAATACAAAACTGCAAAAAATGTTCAATCTTTAATATTTAGTTAATTTAAATTATTTCTATCAACAACACAAGCAATTTGATGTGTGCGTGTGTGTGTGTATCTCCAAAAATTAATTGTGAGAAAGTTAATTTGTGGTCAACTAGAAAACTGTCATGTGTCATATTTATTGCATGTAAACAGTCATATTTCAATGCTTTTTGTTTTAATGTTGATACTGTTTAAATAATTTACTCAAACAAAAAAAAATGTTCTAATGATCAGATATTGTGATTTTTTGACAAATATGACAGTTCATCTTTATGAATTAAATGAGCAACAACGTAGCACTGTTCAATCATACATTTTAGTGGAACAGGCTTTGAGCAAACAGGTTTCATGCATCCCTAATCTACATACATGCATACAGACAGAAAAAGAAAGAATAGTCTGTATTGATGCAGAATTTGTGCACGCATGCAGAGTTTATACCTCAGCATGGAAAACATGTATACACACACACACACAGTGGAGAGAGTGAGGATGCTTTGATAAGGTTCTCCGATATGCAAAGAAAAATCAATTACATCTGGTTTGAATGTTCAGCTCCACAGGTTTTTGAAGTAGACAGCACATAAAACTTATCAGTAAAAGGATGAACTGAAGGAGATTTAAAGCAGATAAAAAGTGAGTTGTGTGTGTCCAATCTTCTTAAGATCTCTTCAATTTCTTTCAATTATATGTATGTATGTGATGAAAGGAGGTTAACAAAGTACAGAGATGGACAGTGGAGCTGATAAAATGGACAATAAGTGTAGATACACTGAGTTATTGTTAATGTTATGCACAATCAGTGTACAATGTAGCTTATGCAAAAAAAACACCCTTCAGTCTTGTTCACATTTTCTTTAACTATTCAATATCCACCAGTTTCACAATCATGACAAAATGTCATTTTTGCACATTACGTCAACATTGCATGATGTGTGGACCAAAAGAAATGTGCAGAATTACTTGGAAGTACAACATCCTTGGAATTTTGTTTAAAGTTAACTACTGATTTATTCAGTTTGTAAAGTTATAATTCAGTAGCTTTTGTTCTCTCTCTCATACATCTGGTATCTTTCTAAGATTGTGTTACTGTCTCTTATACTAGTCAAAGTGTATGTTTAGCTTAAGTTAATGGCATTGTTTGTGCAAATTTTAGTGCACAATTTCTGTTAACATTACAAAGTAAAACAGACAATGGAAAATGTGCTATACCATAGATAATATTTTTATAATGTGACAAATTCAAGAAAAAAAACATTACGCATTGAAATGTGCAGAAGTGTTCTCTGTAGAAGATACCATACATGTTATTCAATAAAAATTTGTCAGGTGCTCACACTTTTGCAAAAAACTGTGGTCAAATCGAAATGAGGTGTCTATTATTTCATTTTTTACATGCCTATATACATAACTAGCAAGTATAGAATATATTTGTAGAACAGGAACATTCAGTCTGATCTATATCACATCCATTTACTGCATCCTCCCTTTCATTCTGTTTTACTTCAGTTCTAGATAACATTGTCATAGTACAATGTCAAAAATGCACAACAGTTTAGAGAAGTACCCCAAAGTTGTTTCAACCTAATTATAGCATGCAGTCAATTACCACAGACAACAATTACTGTTTTCCTGTTCTTCATCAAAGAACACTACAACTGACAACACTGACACTCGCACAATAGTCTATTGTCTTAGACAGAATAAGAAACTGGATTGAACCACAAATTTTACAAGTGTATAAAAGATCACCCCATGGTAAGTCTTGTTTACATGTCCACCTGCATAGTCAGCATCCAACTTTACAGGATGTGCCAGAGAGTTCATTCATATGTGAATTTCCTGTTGTTTTGAACACAATATTTGTGTTCATTTTCTTCTTATAATGAAATATTTAATGACATCTACATCCAATTACTATTTAATAAGTGTCAGTGCAGAAGTATATTTCACCTTTTGAGGCTCATGTTTATTTTGGTGCCAAAAAGATGTCCTCATGCCTGTGGTATTCCTGAAAAACAAAATAATGTATGAAACTCTGTATGAGAGTTGATGGAATGATCTAAGTTTACATGTCCTGATCTATCTCTAATACTGCATGTTTAATAGGACTAATCTTAAGTCAACTAAGACCTTAGTAAAATGTGGCATGTGAAACCATTAGTGTGCACGTAAAACATGGTTGTCTATAATAAAGATCCTTGTAAATCCACAGCTGTGCCATTTCTGAAAATTTTGCTCCAGTGAAACTCACCTGGGGAAACATTTTGGCATTGGCAGCAGAGTTCCATCACATTTAGGTGCACTAAATACTCTTTGAGTATCTCAATTAATGCAGGCCTATGCAATTTCAAAATCTGAAAGTGACAGGCACAGCTTGCTGAAATTTAGAATTTCACAGCAGATACTCTATTACACAGGAAAAATGTCATGGTCCAATACACAATTTTCACAACTTGGCAGGACCCTGTTTGAAAGAAGTCAGTGGGTAGCTGCTGAACAATGTGCCCAATAACCTCTATCATGTATGGCTTGCACTGACATGATTTTTATTCTTCACTAAATACAGGAAATGTGTTGCCTGTGGTAATGGATCATATGCTACTAATATAATGTTAAAAAACACTGGAGAAACCTTTTCACTGTCCACAGTTCTTTTTCTCCCCAAAGTGTCTTAAAAGCACAAAATGCCAAAAAACAGTGTGTGTTCACTCTGAGATTGAGATCTTGTTTGTATGACATTTTGAAAGCTGAGGCCTTGAAGACCCGCCGACCTGAAGAGATTGAGCACAAAGGAGGAAAAAGTTGATTTTTTTCAGTCTGTCTTTCTCCCCATTTTTCTCAAGACTGTGTTATTGTGAAATGTTGACAAGTCTGGGGCTTACAGGTGTGTACAAGTGTTAAGAGGCCTTTACTGACCTAATGACCAAAAGAGAGAGAAGAGAGAAAAAGAGAAAGATGGAATGAAAGTGATGAGAGTTAAGAAGCAAGAAAGAGAGATGCTTCTTCAGTGGTTCTATATACAGAACCATGCTAAAATGTTCATTGTTTGCATGGTGACATTGTTCTTCAGTTTGATGGTTCTATATTGAACCTTTTTTTAAAACAGATCTGAAATGGTTCCACTGTTATTACAATGTCCAGCTTGTAATAGCAGATAAACCCTATTTGGTTCTATGATGAACCAATTCTAACAATTTCCTTTCCTTTACTCCTGAAGAACATTTTGCTTGAGAAGGAGGGGGGGGGGAGAAAGGAGAAGAAAAGAAGGTGAGAATGGTAGTATTTGATTACATTAACACTGTGTCAATACCGTTATCACTGCACTATTTCCCTTCTCTCTCTCTCTCTCTCTCTCTCTCTCACTCTCTCACTCTCTCTCTCACACAGTCAGTTTGTTTGCCTTAACACTCTGTCACACATCACTGGACCAAAAACTGCACTTCAACCACATACTTCACACACACTGTGTCTCCTGCACACACCCACAAAGATATATTAAATATCTCTCTAAAATTGACTTCTGTGCTAGAACTGGCTGTATCTATAGCAAATAAATTGTGTGTTTATAGGGTGGGATATGAGGCATATTAGCAACAGACAAGAAACCCAAAGTCCAAAAGAGTTTGATAAATAATGATACACTAGCAAAATATTCCACAACTCACGACATGGACTGCCAGACAACACAAGATCCAAAAATAAAATGCTCCACTGTAAAAACACAACAAGCTTATTCCAGGCTTTTCCTGGTGATATATAACATACATTTCCTGTAAACATCTTCATTTACAAGAAACAGTAATAGAAGTCAGACTTTGGGGCACTAAATTTGGAGTGAGCAGAGCATTAAATAACAATAAAGACCATATTTAATCAATTAAAACCAAGCAAGTGGTTTTGACTTGGAATTACTCATAATACTCTGAATACTCCAACTGGCCCTGGTCTTCAATCATGTTCAAAGGTGAAAACAGAAGTGTGATAGGCAGTACCTCATGCAGGAATGTTTTCAGAGGTCACACAGTTATATAGGAGCAGTAAGTGGAGTACAGTAAACCCCTAAGCAAAAAAAGTATACGTCGAGTACATTATTAAGCATACTTAAGTATAATAAAAGTATTTCCTCAAGTGTACTTTTATTTAGCAAGTATACTTACTTGGGACTAAATTGGAACACTGTAAGTTCAAGTACATAAAAAGTCAACTGGAAGGATGCTCTATAATTTTATAATTTTACTCTAATTATAGAGAATCCTTCCAGTTGACTTTCTATGTACTTGAACTTAAAGTGTTCCAATTTAGTCCCAAGTAAGTATACTTGTAGTGTACTTGCTAAATAAAAGTACACTTGGGGAAATGCTTTTATTATACTTAAGTATACTTAATAACATGTACTCGACGTATCCTTTTTTTTGCTAAGGGGTACTGTACTGTGGTGAACAGTTGTGTGTCAAAAAAAAAAAAACATTTGATTTTCTTTGCCTTATGTGCAAGTCAAATTTAATCTACAATTCCCATCAGCTCATTCTTTTAAAACCCACACCTTCACAAAGTTCATACATCTCTGAGAAAAATATGCTGACATCCATCTCTTCAAAGTTTACTCTTATGTCTCATCTGTTTTATAAAATAGAAGCCAAAGGAAACCCAAAGGGAAAAAGATGAAAAAAGGTTAAGGGAAATGTACATTTTAAAAACTGGAATGAAAACCAAAAACTAAACACTGTAAACAAACGTGTTAAATGCATAAACGTCACCACCCAGGACTCTTCTAGGATTGGTCCAAGTTAAAGGTCACAGCAGGACCCTCATATTGACCTGCAACCTTTCTCAGACCATGAAGCGGTGTTCTTTGCCGTCATGGGCCATGAGGATGACGTTGCGGTTGGAGGTCCAAATGAGGCGAGCCAGCTTGAGGGCATTCTGCGATCCAGGAGACGCCGGCTGGACTGGAGGAACCTGATAGGTCTTAATACAGCGCAGCTGAGGGGCTGAATTTAACATGCCTATACTGCCCAAGAGAGACGTATTCATCTGTGGAGAAAAAACAGCAAAAGCAGCAGCATATAATTTTTTTCTTAAAATAATGGGCACTAGTCATCACTACCCTGATGACTGAAATGTCAAAAATGTGCTTTACTTTCATACTTGAGTTTTGTCACCTGATGATCAGTTAGGTTTGGATTAAGGGAGAAGATTTTTGCAAATGGGACCTTGGTGTGATGTTCCTGAATAAAGAAGTCATTTTATGTCATAAGAAGAAAAATGTTTGCTTTCCCCTTACATTTACTCCCAAAGTCTTTACATTAACAAGTTGGGTATTTAGAACATTTCCTCTTAAAGTCACTATTTAAATTTTTCTTACAATGGTGACAATTTTTAAAGCAGGTTTTTCACAACCTTACAGACCTGCATGACTGTTTTGCTGCATTGTGAACTGTGAGAATCTAAAAATGACAACCTACAACACTAATGAACAGAGTGAGAAGAAAATGATGATGACTGATTCCAGTCCAGAGGCCTCTAGCCAGCCTAGATATTCTTTTAGCACACCTGAGCCAGGTACACAGCTGTGTAACCCTCAGTTACCTGGTTTAGGAACAAAAGTACAATCTGGAGTGAGTGAGTGTTGGTGGTAGAATAAAAGAATTTCTGTGAAAAAAAGGCACTCACAAATACATGGCAGTGCATTTTTAAACCCAGAGGAGAAAAGGGAGACATTGATCTAACAAAACAGACACAACGATGGGGATAAGATTCCTCTGCTCAGAGTCACTTAGTCTACAAACACATGCAAAACACAGAGAGGCAAAGACAGTAACACCACACACACACACACACACACACACACACACACACACACACACACAGTCTCCATATCTCTGTACTCTTCCACCCCTACATCCACTCAGATACTCTGTCTCTTCTGCTTGGCCCTCCAGAGGGTTTTAGAGCTTCCGTTCCAGACGTTTTGACACCCTCAGAGAGGGGAGACAAGGAAGCAGACACACACACCCATTTACATATGGGGATGTGCCTTCAGACAAATTTTTGATAACATTTCTGAAACATTTTAACAAAGCCTCCTTAGCTATAAAGCTGCATATCTCGGACTTTTCAGTTACTTCTTTAACACAATGCTTACCTTAGGAAGTGATGCTTTTGGGCGTAAATAAAAAGCTAATTAGCAACCTCTTTCCATGAGCAAAATGCTTCAGTGCTGCTATTACATTCAACAGCTGAATGAGAAAAGCTGTAATGTACGGAGCTTGTATTCTGAGCTGTCATGCTGTGTTGTAATAGCTTTTATTTAGACATTCTGGGGTGCTTTGAGAAATGTGGTGGACTATTACTATTTAATTCCTTATTAGAACTTGATGTTTACCATGTTTTGGAATAACACATTTCCAGGTTTAAAGAGCATAGATAAGAAATAGTATTGATTGTGGAATGATCACATCTGGTTAATATCTGTTGGGTTTAATATAGTCAGTATGGAGTTTGTGAATCACTAATACAAACTTGCCCACATGCAGTCTAACAACAGAATGAAGAATAAATGTTGTTTTCACTGCTAGGGCTGTGGTATACTCACTGTTAAAGACCATGTATGAGCAGCACTGATTATATACTTGTTTTCTGTCTATTTAGAGGATTAGAATCTGTGTCCACTAGGTGGCTATCAGACACAAAACCTTATGGGCACTAAAATTACTTCCAATTCAATTACTTCTTTTGGATATTTGCCACAAGGTTGAAAAAAGTAACACAATAAGAGTAAGTCTATTAACAGTAATTAAGACTATATTAATAAATGCTTAAATAAGGTCTTAATGATTATGATAGATGTCATTTAAAAATAGAAATGAGCGATAACATGAACCAAGAACTATATGAAACCCTGAAATCATCATCTTACTGCTCAGTTTGTTATGAGCTGACAGTTAAAGGCTTTGATTCAAATAAAACCTTTGTGCCACATCTTTTCAGTATCTGATCTGAGATCAACCTTCCATACCTGCCAAAAGCAGATGTGGCTGTCTGCATTGGAGTAGGTGGCCAGGTAACGTCCATCTGGAGCGAAGGAAACTGCTGTTATGGGTCCTTTATGTCCATGGATATGCTAAACAGAAAGAAAACAAAACACAAAGGAAATAGATTATGCACCTGTTGGAATATAAACCATTCATAAACTCAAGTGCAGTGGTTCATGCTTCACCCAAAAATGCATTTTTTCAGTCCTACTGTTGTGAGCTTGGACAAACTTTACAAAATAGTAGTAGTGTGTTGCTTTATGTGTTTGCTACTATGTTGTTATACAGTAAATGACTGGATCATGCTGAATGAATGCACTCACACAGTAATAAATAAATAAACAATTTGAGTGTTTGTAGACACTGAAGCTGGGAAGAAGGTAAACAAGGTAAAAAGAAATCTGACAGGCAGGCATAGGTGCAGCTATATCAGTAGTTAAAGGTACAACACCTGGATATGTAAGAGAAAGATAAAACAACTAGCAACTGAAGTTTGCTCAGTAAATTGGAAGTCGTTTAGTTGTTTAGCAGTAGAGTTTGTATGAGCGAGCACACACACATGCATACACACACACACACACACACCTCACGCACATCTCTCAATGTCGGCCTAGGAGTGCAAGACTTGCTGACGGCTTTGCAGCAAAAATCAATAAAAGACGAAGACACTCTTCACCTCCCGCTTCTCTTCCTCAACAGTCTGAAACGTGTGTGTGTGTGTGTGTATGTATCTGCACCACAGAGGATGAAGCCAACTATCCAATGCCTAACACAGAACACACACCATTTGGGCAAAATATATAGGCAGAGAAAATTCCACTTATACTGTCATCTTTTCTATAAATTGCTACTTTTATGATAATTTTAAAAGTTTAATTAATAATTTTAGTGGTTTAGTAGTAATTTAATAATTTATTAAGTAATACAAATGTAAATGTAACTTTGGCAACACTGTATCTAAAACATAATAACACCACAAAAGATTAAAAAGATTAAAAAAAAACTGAATTCACTTGTATTGAACTACAACACAGAGAGATAAAGAGATAAAAAGATAAAGAGACTATCCCGTTCACAAATTTAAATGGACTCAAGACATTTTATAGCAAAAGGCTATTTAATAAAAAATATTTCTCCTTTATTAAAGTTTTATCAGGGGATTATAATCAGTGCTTGGTAGCTCATATAATATCTAAAGCACTGCAGTAGTTTAATGGTTTGTGTTAACTCTCCTTAACCTGCCGTTTCTGTCTAACTGACTGACTTTGTATGTGCGTGTGTGTGTGTGTGTGCGCACGTACTTGGGAGAAACACTATTCTCCAGTGTTTTGAAATCAATAACACATAATCTTCTAAGAACAATGCATGGGGTGTGAGAAAACACACACAACTTTTAATTACCCATTCTGCTTTAGATACCACTGTCTACATGTGCGCGCACGCGCGCACACACACACACACACACAAACGGTATTTAATCAGGTTAAATCATAATGAATGAATGTTCATAAATCCACTGAAAATAAAACAAATTAAGTGGAAAGAGAAGTACGACAGCAATTAAAACTAAAAAGGTGAAAAGATAATATACCATTAATAAAATTTTAGCCTTTTGGATAAACAAAAGTCAAGTAAAAGTATGTAAAAAAAATGTAAAAAGAAAAACAATAATAGGATTAATATAAAATATGATTTGGAATCTGGAATATTAATAAGAAACTGCTAAACAAATTTACACACACACACACACACACACACACACACACACACACACACACACACACACACACACACACACACACACACAAAGAGCAAGAAAAATAAGAAATAAAAAAAAAACAAATAAAAATGGCTGTCTGAAAGTGATTCAAATTCAAAAGTAAAATGACTGGGAGCAAGCTGAGTTTTAGAGAGAAATGTAGGTCACAGGTGAACTGTAGCTAAATGCAGATGTTCCCAGCTCTTTAAAAATGTAAAAATATATCTGACTGGTACCTGATGCCATCCCTACCATGAGTCTGATAATAACCTCTTACTTATAAAGATCATAGATGAGATGTAAGCTGGAATATGGTCGAAGAGTGCTTTAAAAATAAAAATAAGCCAATATGTTTCCAGTCGTGTTGTTAGAAAACAACTTTGTCATACAGTCTGCAGTGGTACTTTAAGGGTGGCTAGTAATACATCTCAGAGAGCAGTGACGGACTGAGTCTACTGATTTGAGGACACAGCATGTCTATTTCACCATAGTCCAAGACTACTAGTAATGTTGACGGCTCCCCCCATTAGAGACTGTCAAGAGCACCACATTCCTTGGTGTTCAAATAGCAGAGAACCTCACCTGGTCCCTAAACACCAGCTCCATATGTAATAAAAACCCAATAATGTCTCTACTTTCTAAAAAGACTAAAGAAAGCTCAACCTTCTTTCAACACCTTCTACAGAGGAACCATAAAGAGCATCCTGAAAAGCTGCATTACTGTCTGGTTTGAAAAGGTTATAAAACCTTTTAAAAGAAATTTAAAATAAACAAAGAGTTTAGACTCCACCAATCCACAGTCAGACAGATTGCGTACAAATGGAAGACATACAAGACCATTGTTACCTCCTCAGGAGTGGTCGACCAACAAAGATCAGTCCAAGAGCAAGGTGTGTAATAGTCAGCGAGGTCACAAAGGACCCCAGGGTAACTTCTAAACAACTGAAGGCCTCTATCACATTGGCCAATGTTAATGTTCATGAGTCCACCATCAGGAGAACACTGAACAACAATGGTGTGCATGGCAGGGTTGTAAGGAGAAAGCCACTGATCTCCAAAAAGAACATTGCTGCTCATCTGCAGTTTACTAAATATCACGTGCACAAGCCAGAAGACTATTGGAGGAAAGTTTTGTGGACGGATGAGACCAAAATAGAACATTTTTGGTTTAAATGAACTCCAACCTCTCTGTACTAGTTGAGATAATTCTCTTTATGGAAACAAAGCACTGTTGTACGTCACTCTGGATAAGAGCTTCTGCTAAATGCTGTAAATGTAAATGAAAAGTGTTATGTTTGGAGAAAATAAAACACTGCATTCCAGCATAAGAACTTTATCTCATCTGTGAAACATGGTGGTGGTAGTATCAGGTTTGGGCCTGTTTTGCTGCATTTGGACCAGGACGGCTTGTCATCATTGATGGAACAATGAATTGTGAATTATATCAGAGAATTCTAAAGACAATGTCAGGACATCTGTCCATGAACTGAATCTCAAGAGAAGGTGGGTCATGCAGCAAGACAACAACTCTAAGTACAGACGTCATTCCACCAAAGAATGGTTAAAGAGGTACCAGAAAAGTTTACACCAGATACTGAAAGCAAAGGTTCTTGTACTTTTACCACTCATAAATATGTCATATTGGATCATTTTCCTCAATACATAAATGAGCAAGTCTAATATTTTTGTCTAATTTGTTTAACCGTGTTCTCTTTATTTACTTTTAGGACTAATATATGATGTAAAATAAACCCAGTCTCTCTGCAGTCAGGCCTGTGTCATCTGTATTGATCAGCAGGAAGAAGAGCTTTTGAGGAAATCACCATTTCCACCTGTTCAGTCTGTTACAGCCGCATCCAGCTGCTCTCTCTCCTGACCCTGACTTCTATTTCTCTCTCAGTGCCACACCTTACCTCTCTTTTCTTGTTTTTGCTACCTGTCTCTCCCCCACTGTCAACTGTCATCTTTTACTTCACTCTCCCTTAATTTCTTTCATTTTCTCACTTTTGTGCTCAATTCCCCCCCCCTCAAGAATTTAACTCCTCCTTACTCTGCCCTCCAGCATATTGACTTTCTGTAAAGCACCATCTCATCGTTCCAATCTGAGGAGCAGGTGCTTTCCAAAGTGGTCCTGAGTTTGACTCAGCCGGCTGGACAAGGCATTCGGACCTTTTTAAAAATGTATTTCTGTATTATCAGAGGGTTACAAAGTGTCCTGTGTGGTGCAGCGGTGAGAGACTAAATGCTCCAGGGCAGGATGGCAAGCCTTTTAAAGACTCCAGTTCCTCATTATCTCTCTCTCTCTCTCTCTCTCTCTCTCTCTCTCACACACACACAAACACACACACACGCACGCACGCACGCACGCACGAACGCACGCAAAAACACTAACACTACACAGAATCTTAAAACAGCAGCTAGAACTGGGTTCTCCCTGCACTGTGGACTCATTTCACCAAGTTACCAGGAATATCTACATACAATCAGATACAAATCAAGCAAATATATATATATATAGCAATACTTTTACTGACACTAATAATATTGTTGGTTGTGTTTAATTTGCATTGTGCTTTTTCATTTCACATAGTTTTCCAGGACTTGTATAGCATGCATGAAAGTATGCATTGTGACAAATGCAAGTGTCTAAATGATGCAAAGGCCAATGATTAGCATCTCAATAACAAATTGGGTTATGAAAGGAATTAACAACCCAACAGCAACTCTATCTGTGATATGTGGTCAGATTCAACTGTTTTTTCTGATTTTTTCCCAATCTAAGATTAAACCTGCACCATGTAAAATTACTACTGAACATGTGGGCATCTCTTTCCTGTCCTGCTTCTGTTTAATAATTAAATAGAATTATACATTTAATCTTGAAAAAGTATTTCTTACTAATGTTGCAAAAGCTTAAATTTCCCCAAAATTTCACATTTAATATATAAGAAGAAAATAAGCAAATGAAGCAAAACACAGCTGATGACATTAATAACAATTATTAACTATTAATAACTACAGAGCACTAGGTTGTGCATTTGAATAATTTACCACTAACCTCAGTTCAGATTTATATACAGCCGTTCAAAGTTGGGGATAGATGTACAAAATTACTCGAATGTTGTACTTTTACTTCACAGGTTTCAGGTAGCTGGGAAATAATTATTTTTCTGAGTGTTTAGATAAATTTTTGGAGCTGTAGGAGAATCTAAAATAACTGAGAAAGTTGGGAGAATTAAGTTCTAATTCAAATGCACATCACCATCTCACCCCCTTCTGCACATTTCAAATTAATGTTTGCTGTCAGAAATACTTACGCATTATTACAGTACAGTGAGGAAAATAAGTATTTGAACACCCTGCGAATTTGCAAGTTCTCCCACTTAGAAATCATGGAGGGGTCTGAAATGTTCATCTTAGGTGCATGTCCACTGTGAGAGACATAATCTAAAAGAAAAAATCCAGAAATCACAATGTATGATTTTTTTTATAATTTATTTGTGTGTTACTGCTGCAAATAAGTATTTGAACACCTGTGAAAGTCAATGTTAATATTTGGTACAGTAGCCTTTACAGAGGTCAAACGTTTCCTGTAGTTTTTCACCAGGTTTGCACACAGTGCAGCAGGGACTGTGGCCCATTCCTCCACACAGGTCTTCCAGATCAGCCAGGTTTCTGAGCTGTCACTGAGAAACATGGAGTTTGAGCTCCCTCCAGAGATTTTCTATAGGGTTTAGGTCTGGAGACTATTATCCTGGCTGTGTGCTTTGGGACATTGTCATGTTGGAAGACCCAGCCACAACCCATTTTCACTGCTCTAACTGAGGGAAGGAGGTTGTTCCCCGAAATCTCGCAATACATGGCCCCGGTCATCCTCTCCTTAATACAGTGCAGTCGTCCTGTCCTATGTGCAGAAAAACACCCCCAAAACAATATGCTTCCACCCCCATGCTTCACAGTAGGGATGGTGTTTTTGGGATGGTACTCATCATTCATCATCCTCCAAACACGGCGAGTGGAATTAAGACCAAAAAGTTCTATTTTGGTCTCATCTGACCACAGCACTTTCTTCCATGACTCCTCTGGATCATCCAAATGGTCATGGGCAAACAAGGCGGGCCTGGACGTGTGCCGATTTAAGCAGGGGAACCTTCCTTGCCATGCATGACTTTAAACCATGACGTCTTAGTGTATTAGCTACAGTAACCTTGTAAAAGTGGTGCCAGCTCTCTTCAGGTCATTGACCAGCTCCTCCTGTGTAGTTCTGGGCTGATTCCTCACCTTTCTTAGGGTCATTGATACACCACAAGGTGAGATCTTGCATGGAGCCCCAGTCTGAGGGAGATTGACAGTCATGTTTAGCTTCTTCCATTTTCTAATAATTGCT
>BRDA01012663.1:65221-76883 GCA_036984385.1 Crenuchus spilurus | reverse complement strand
CACTCTGAGAAGCTCTTTTTATACCCAATCATGTTGTCAATTGACCTAATTAGTGTTAATTGGTCTTCCAGTTGTTCGTTATATGCTCAATTTCCATTTTCCAGCCATTTATTGCTACTTATTTGTTGACACTGTGAAATTTTGAATCAACATATTTCTCCTTTAAAATGTTACATTTACTCAGATTAAACTTTTGATCTGTCATCTATTTTTTGTTACGAATAAAATATTGACATTTGCCACATCATTGCCTTCAGTTTTTATTCACAATTTGTTTAGCGTCCCAACTTTTTTGGAATCCGGTTTGTAAGTACTTGTACTCGTACTCGGTTTTTAAAAATGTGGTATCGGTGCATCCCTAGATATTAGTACAAAAACTCTAACACTGAAATATTTATTTTATGAAATATTAGCAACATTAGTGATGTAATGGTGCACAGTTCAGTTCACAGTTTAGACATCCTGGTCTGGTCTGAGTTCATGGCACTACCCAAAGCCCCAGTTGCATAAGAGTAGGCTTCTTTTGAATAGACAGTAGTGTAAGATAATATTGTCCCACCTAGCTTGGAATAGTATTTATTTTTTGTGTGTTCTGGGACATGTAAGTGTAAAAGCTGATATCTGTAGTACACAGTAAGCTCGACTATAGTCTGTGAACAGCAGCAGCACATTCAGACATTTATAAGTTTAAATAACAGCCTGATTTAAATCAAGGAAGAGATTACACAACTAAACACAAAGTAAAATATGATACAAGCATGTCTGGTACAAGCTTTAATTTCCATGTTTAAGGCAGAGCATGCTAAAAAAAAAAGTGGAATCATAGGTATTAGCTTAATGTTTACATTTCATAGGGGTTCTTATTGACTGGCTAATTGGAATTGGCATCATGAAGGTGGAAGAAAGTGAGATATATTCAAAACACATTCATTATACACAAAATCTTTCAATTAGAGGATTAAAGACTATTTTCAAAAGATGTGAAAATCTTAATTAATCTTAAAAATGTGTGTGTGTAATGTTACTATTTATTTGAACTTTTTTTATGAAGAGTTTTATAATTGCAACATTTTCTTTTTTTTACTCAGCGGCTAAGCCCCACTACAACACTTATAACACTGCCTGTTCAATATTAGACAAATAGGACGCTAGAGCAGTGAAACTAGCCCAAAGCACCACCATATTCTGATGATGCCTTACGCAAAATATCTGCTACACATCTGGTGCTGAGTAAACTGCTGTTGTGGAGCACCATAATCCATGAAACGGCTAGAAGAAATAAAACTTGTGACAGAGGTCCCGTAGAATTGGTGAATTTTGCACATTTCTAAAATTTAGCTCTTTGAACACTATTTAACCAACACGCCCAATACTATTGCACAGATACTGTATACACATTTTCCTCTTGTGTCCTTTCCTAAACATGTCATGTTCATGCTGCTAGAAAATGATACATGGCCTTTCTTAGTCCTGTCCTTTGGTCCGGTACTGTGTTGAATTGTGCTATGCCTTTTGTATTAGACATTATGTTGCACCACTGTCCTGGAGGAATGTAGGTTTTTTTTCATTGTGAACTTGTACATAGCACAACATGACAATAAACCATATTTGACTTGGCTAGACTAATAAAATGTATATGTTTAATGATGAACATGCTTGACCAAATGAGTTCTCAAACCACACAGAAGATAAAATGACTTTAATGCTTACTAACATTGTTCATCATTTTAAGTTTTATGTTGGTTCCAGAAGACTTAGAGGAAGACTTTTTATGTTTAGTTTACAACTTTAACTTAGTTTATAACTTGCTAAATAACAGCTTTTATTAACAGAAGTGACTTCAAACACTGTTCTATAATGCAGCCACTTCCATTCCCATCAGCACGACACACATTCTAACCATCACTGTCATGAAGCTTCTGTTCTCAAACCTTTCTCTACAGAACAAGATGCTATAAATGCTATAAATCTGTCAAATCAATGTCCCACCATTCAGAGACATGATCATGACTATGAGGAGATTCAGTTTTTTATCTGATCACAGTCAGACACACGTTTGTCATTTCTCCTCTCAAAGGGGGGTGCCAAATCCCCTCCACAGCCCTAATGCAATCAGCTGCACTACCCGTCAGACTAAAAGCGCTCCAAAAAGGCCTCATAATAAAAGGGGGATGAGATTAGGTGTCTCAAGCAGCACTGAGACATGAGAGGAAAAGTAATCTCTTACAATTAAAGCCCAAAATGAAATGAAACCTCCATCATCTCAAAAAATTACATTATTTATTTATTTCTGAGCCCTGAAAAAATAAGACAGAGAAAACCTAGAAACTCACAGCATGTGAACAGGAACAAATAACGGCAGATATTGTCCTGTCACATCAGTGGAGACAGAAGTATGGGATGTTGGGAATTTTTTAGCAGGACTTAAAAATCAATAAAGTGTGATTTCATATGATGTCCCCCCACCCATGAGAATGATCTGCATGTTTTTGGGTTGTGGAGGGCCTGCTGGGCCTAGCCCTGATATAGCGGGTCAGTTTCTACTGAAGACGGGGATCAATCTGTCCATTGGCACGCACTGGACCAGGAAAAAAAACATTTAAAGAGCATCCAGCTGATCTACTGCCCTGCCTGGGGATCATTACAGGAAACACCAGAGACAGCAGAGAGGCAGACTGCAGATCTTCAAAATAAAACATGGAAGCCTGACACAATTATTACAAACATCTAATTATATCATCTGTTCTACACTGACAATTATTTCTGTCAATCACAATGATTTCAGTTACAGGGCAAAGTTTAGGTTACTTCCTAAAGCTTGTAACAAGTCATAATGTCCTTTAAAATACAAACTAGTCTGTGAGACCTCCAGACATGGAATGGAAGTGCTAAAGGAAAGACTTTATAACTAAACACAAAGTCAAATAAGAATCAAAGTAAAAGACTCTGAACATGATGTACATTTCTCAGTGAACCTGTCCTTTAAGTGCAGGTTGCTCTGTTTTTTAGGAATTTTTAGAGTGGTGTAGTGCTCATGCAGCTTTATGTGTGTGGACACAGCACACATCTGAATATACACAACACTGCAGCAGCAGCAAGGGGAGGCTTTGTTTATGTTATTGGGTGTTCCTGTGTGTGTGTGTGTGTGTGTGTGTGTGTGTGTATGTTCATAGAGGAGCTGTGGTGTAAAGATTTAAAGGATAAGCTGGAGGTGGGAGCCGTGACAGTTTGCCAGTGGCCAAGACACCAGGGGCCCAATTAGAATCACTCTCAGCTTCAGTCTCAACCTCACCCTCTCCGTCATTCTCTCACTCTTTTTATCTCATTCTGTCTGTCTCTCTTTCTCTGAGTCTTAAAAACAAAACAAATTAAAATTTATACTGTCCCAACCATTTTTAGAATGTGTTGCAGGCCTGAAATATTCTGGTTCTGAACCCTCCCTGTCTGCTGTTTCATGTGAATCTTCCATCCATCCATCCATCCATCCATCATCTTTTGCTTATCTGTCTCCAGGTTGCGGGGGTAACAACCTAAGCAAAGTAGACCAGGTGACCTTGTATCTACACTCATTGTATAATTTTATTAGCTCCATGGACCATATTAGTGCACTTTGTAGTTGTACAATTACAGACTGTAGTCCATCCATTTCCCTCCTTTCACCCTGTTCTTCTGTGATCAGGAACCTCACAGAACAGCTATTATTTGGGTAGTGGATCATTCTCAGGACTGTATGCTTTCTATCACCATCATACCTTTATATTGCTGAAAATATGAATCCCTTTTGAACACTAGTTTAATAGCACTAAACCTTACACACATTTGTTGTGAAAAGGTATTTTTGTTTAGAATAACGTGCTGTCAAAAGTTAATTTAGCTTTAGCTTTTCATTAGACTGTAAAAAATGAACTTGCCCTGTTGTTAACCTAACTTAAATATTGTAGTTGGTATGACTATCAAGCACTGAATTTGTTGTGATAACTCAATATTTCATGTTTATATGTTTACTAACTACGCTTCCTGAGTTTACCTAACTTAAAATTTTAAGGCAGCATGGACACTAACTTTTTTAAGTTGAAACAACACGGATATTTTTTACAGTGTATAGTGCAGAACAGGCATCAAGAGTGTTTTGTTTTCTTTTCAAACAGTGTTTCAAATATAGTGTGTGTGTTGGCGCTGTGCGAGACGGCTGCCTCTCCAGTAGCTCTGTAGTTTTTTCTAGCTTTCTAACTTTTAATCTATACTGTCAACTTTACTTTCTACACTTTACATTACATAAAGTGCTCTTATATGTATCCTATTTTACCTTAATTTCCCTGAAGGAACCACCTAAAGGGATCAATAAAGTTCTGTCTGTCTGTCTGTCTGTCTGTCTGTCAAACTAAACACTCCATGCTAGAAATACTCCCCTCCTCCTCTCTTCTCAAGACTGTACTGATGTTTCAGAGACAGCAGCATAGACACAATGTAAACAAACCTTCAAGCTGCTGTCAGACAGTGCTCTGTGCCCTGTACAATGACATGCATGTCCAGAATTTCCTTCTTGAGGCATTTCTGTGTGAGGTATTACACTAGATTTAAGATAGTATCATTTGCTAAGGTATCAGTTTTTGTGGTTTGACCTTAAATGCTGGAAAATGAAGGAAAATATCAGACAAACACCAGAGGATCAGCATGCACGCGCGCGCGCGCGCACACACACACACACACACACACACACACACACACACACACAAAGTGTTTAATTAGTAAACACAATTTGATGTTAAAGAAGATTGCTGTGGTGAGACTGACTCTGTCCACTTCATGGGAGAGGATCAAAGATATAGCAGATGGCCAAGCAAGCAGGTTGGACACCCACACACACCTACACCCACATAGACACACAAACACACGTTAGCACTGTTTTCCCCTAACATTGAGACTTCTCACACATACAAAAACAAAATGCTAAGTCTAGATTTCTGTGCAGACGTTTGAACTCACCATATTAAACAGTTATTAAATGATAAATATTAAATAGTAATTATTTCCGTTGAAGTATGTTTTGCCATCTTTATGATTAATTGGGGGCACTTACAGACATGCTAACTGTCTTCCATGGGCTAGAAGCAGGCTCTTGTCCATCAGTCAGTCTGGAATTTCAGTATGACTTTTAACTGCTCTTACATCCACTTCAGCTCACTATTTCCCTTTGGAGGAAAAATCTAAAAAAAGCCAGCACAGTTGTGGAAGAACATTCTTTGGACGGATGAAACCAAGATCAACCTCTACCAAAATGATGGAAAGAAAAATGTATGGTAAAGGTGTGGTACAGCTCATGATCCAAAGAATAACATCGTCTGTAAAACACAGCGGAGGCAGTGTGATGGCTTGGGCATACATGCCTGCCAGCAGCACTGGGTAACTGGTGTTTATTGATGATGTGACACAGGACAGAAGCAGCCGGATGAATTCTGAGGTATTCAGAGACATACTGTGTGCTCATATCAAGCCAAATGCAACCAAACTAATTGGTCAGCATTTTATAATATAGATGGACAATGACCCAAAACATAAAGCCAAAGCAACCCAGGAGTTTATTAACGTAAAGAAGTGGAATATTCTTCGATGGCCAAGTCAGTCACCTGATCTCAACTCAATTGAGCAGCATTTCACCTGCTGCAGACTAAACTTCAGACAGAAAGGCCCACAAACAAACAGCAACTGAAAACCGCTGCAGTAAAGGCCTGGTAGAGCATTAAAAGGAGGAATGAGTTCAAGACTTCAGGCAGTCATTGCCAACAAGGGTTTTCAACAAAGTATTAGATATGCACATTTTATTTACAATTATTTAATTTGTTTGAGCCCCTGAAATGAAGAGATTGTGTTTAAAAAATGCTTTAGTTCATCACATTTTTATGCAATAATTTTGTTCAACCCACTGAATTAAAGCTGAAAGTCTGAAATTCAACTGTATCTGAATTGTTTTGTTCAAAATTAATTGTGGTAATGTACAGAACCAAAATTAGAAAAATGTCTAGTGCCATGAAAATAGAATAAAAGTAAGCTTAATATAAATTGCAGAATATTAAAAGGTGCTCTGAGAGCAGGATGTGAATTAAGTTATGAAAACGTAAGCTTGCTAGCTACCTAACTTTAAGGTGTCATGAGTGTAGAAGCAACTATTACTAGACTAGTTACGTTAGCTAGCTAGCACATTACAGCTCATTTCAAGGTAAAAATAAACACGTAGTGAAGCTGTAATAACAAGCTCACATATTATCCTCCTCTATGTTGAACTGCACCTCAAAGCTTCCAAAGTTGCTCAGTTTAGTTTAGCTAGCTAGTAAGGTACTTAACTCTTTATTTTGCATGTTGCTCTTCCAGTGGAGGGCTAGTTGTCCAGTAACTGCAGAATGACTGCTGCTTTCACATGGAGTCTCCAAAAGTCTCCAATAACACTGGGAAAAGTCGCTAGATTTGCTGCTAGTTGCTTTTTTGGGAAAAAGTGGCTAGAGGAGACTGAAGACTCACTAAACATGGCAACAAAATCTCCAAGTTGGCAAAAGTTTATTCACTGACATGTTATCATGCAGTTATCATGAAATTTGTAGTTTAATGATAACTTCCCACACCGGTAACCCCCTCCAGAAACACAAAGAACACAGAACTACATTTACATTCAGGCATTTAGTAAACATTAGCAGAAGTTAGCAAAACTAACTTCTGATTAGACTACACTTCCCTGGAATTAAAAATAAAAATTAAAAGACTTGAATAAATTTAATTTAAGACCTTGGATGGATATCTGGCCATTTTTAAGTCTTTTTAAGGCCTTAAATTTAAACTTTTGAATTTTAGACTTTTTAAGACACCTCGGGAACCCTGTTTTAACCATCTGCCAAAAACTTATCAAGCTAGAAAACTAATAACAAAAAAATACAGAAAATACACTGCAATCCTAAACCAAAGTTTAGAGCCAAGACCATGTCATTATTCACTAAATATATATTTAAAACATAACTAATTAGCTCAGTGAGACTATCTGAGCTGAGTGCATAAAAATTCTACTCACTGTCACCTTGTCTACTGCCATCAAATGTAATCCAATCACTTTGACTTTGGAATTGGTATTTTTGGTTTTAGAGGGAAATTTGCAGCAGTTCAAGATCATATTTTAGCACTAATGCTACTTCCTGCCTTTAAACAATCACACTTAGTACAGTTTTAAGAAAAACTATTAAATAGAGAGTATTGTCTTTACCAATTACACATTTGCCCCTAGTCTACATTCTCACCCACACTTTGTTCAAAATCCCTCACAGCTGTCCCCAGACAGTCTAATTATGAAATCACAATACGTCCCATGAGACTAATCACAGATTAGTTCTAAATGAGGCTTGTTACATTGAGTGTATTGTAAGCACTGATCCCTGAGCAGTGTTCTTACTCTGAGGCTGCACATACACTTTGCGTGCTATTTTCTCTGGCTGTTCTCTATTGCTTTTAGTCAATGAGACATATTTTGGCCTGCCTCGGAGATGAGAGTATTATGGGATGTGAATATGTGCGGATGGCTGGAGTCCCTAGACAGCGATTTGAGAATGATTTGATCTTGAGGACTGTAAACAAGCTAAAATCAATCCTTCAATCAATTCTGCTGTGGGCCTGAATCTAACTGTCTGTCTGCACTCCCACACATACACACACCTAATACACTCACTTTGCAGCTGCATGGAATACTGTGGTTCTGAGGGAAGGCTTTGTGTGTCTACACAAACCAGCACAGAGACAGAAACACTCAGACATGGACTGACTTGGGTTACACTGAAAATGTTGGTTCAGACAAAATTCTAATTTGCACCCATTCAAGACCTGTTTATGACCTGAGGTAGGGATGGCCAATAATTTTCTTTTTGATCTGACACCCAGTAATTCCAAGGCTAATGTCCCAATAGATAAACAGACATCAAAACATGTGATATCCAATATTTAGGTCAGTAGAATTCTGTCAGTCTCAATATGTGACAACATTACTGAAACTCTGAATATCTCGGTTTCTCTGCAGAATCAAACATAAAAGCATGGATGAATGTGTGAAAATGATTTCTTTCATATCAAAATAAACATTTTATTGAAAAAATGATTTTGTGATGAAGGTTGCTGTAATTGTACTGATTTATTTCAGAATGCACAGAAGTCAGCGAAAGACACCAAAACCCAACCTGACCTTTCTGATTTTGGAATTGGTATTTTAGGCTTCACAGGAAGTCACAACACACTCCAGTTGTAAGAGAGCATATTTTAGCATATTTCTTTCCTCTCAGTAATGCTACTTCCTGCTTTTTAACAAACATACATAGTGCAGTTTTAAGAAAACCAGCAATGTCTTCATGAGGCACTGAATTAATTTACATATTTACATTCAGTTTGTTCTCATGCCCACATGTCAAGCTTTTTCAGTAACTCAGACACAATCATCAATAATGCTCTGTATGTACTTGTGTGCATTTGGCATCAATGTTACAATTATACACTGCTCAAAAAAATAAAGGGAACACTAAAACAACACATCCTAGATCTGAATAAATGAAATAGTCTCATTGAACACTTTGTTCTCTGCACTCTGTACAAAGCAGAATGTACTGACAACAAAATGACACAAAAATCATCAATGGAAATCAAATTTATTAACCAATGGAGGCCTGGATTTGGAGTCACACACAAAATTAAAGTGGAAAAACACACTACAGGCTGCTCCGACTTTGATTTAATGTCCTTAAAACAAGTCAAAATGAGGCTCAGTATTGTGTGTGGCCTCCATGTGACCTCCCTACAACACCTGGGAATGTTCCTGATGAGGTAGCGGACGGTCTCCTGAGGAATCTCCTCCAATACCTGGACAAAAGCATCTGCCAACTTTTGGACAGTCTGTGGTGCAACGTGACGTTGGTGGATGGAGTGAGACATGATGTCCCAGAAGTGCTCAATCGGATTCAGGTCTGGGGAACGGGTGGGCCAGTCCATAGCTTCAATGCCTTCATCTTGTAGGAACTGCTGACACACTCCAGCCACATGAAGTCTAGCACTGTCCTGCATTAGGAGGAACCCATCACTATCACATGTGCTCAGTGTGAACCTGCTTTCATCTGTGAAGAGCACAGGGCGCCAGTGGCAAATTTGCCAATCCTGGTGTTCTCTGGCAAATGCCAAGTGTCCTGCATTCTGCGGACATCGGGCCCTCATACCATCCTCATGGAGTCGGTTTCTAATCGTTTGTGCAGACACATGCACATTTGTGGCCTGCTGTAGGCCATTTTGCAGGGCTCTGGCAGTACTCCTCCTGTTCCTCCTTGCACAGAGGCGGAAGTAGTGGTCCTGCTGCTGGGATGTTGCCCTCCTACGGCCTCCTCCACATCTCCTTGTGTACTGGCCTGTCTCCTGGTAGCGCCTCCAGCCTCTGTACACTATGCTGACAGACACAGCAAACCTTCTTGCCACAGCTTGCATTGATGTGCCATCCTGGATGAGCTGCACTACCTGAGCCACTTGTGTTGGTTGTAGAGTCCGCCTCATGCTACCACGAGTGTGAAAGCACCACCCACATTCAAAAGTGAGCAAAACATCAGCCAGAAATCATAGGTACTGAGAAGTGGTCTGTGGTCCCCACCTGCAGAACCACTCCTTTATTGAGTGTGTCTTGCTAATTGTTAATAATTTCCACCTGTTGTCTATTTCATTTGCACAACAGCATGTGAAATTGATTGTCAGTCAGTGTTGCTTCCTAAGTGGACAGTTTAATTTCACAGAAGTTTGATTTACTTGGAGATATATTGTGTTGTTTAAGTGTTCCCTTTATTTTTGAGCAGTGTATTTAGCCGTTTCATACTATATAAATTTGACTATAAAATGTTTAAATGTTTCTTTGCACAATGTTGCTTCTAGAAAATGACCTGATTTTTGCCCATAAAAAATCCCCATGAAATCTGCATTTTTACTATTTTTGTCATTAAATATTGTTGCCTCAAAGCAAATTACCCAAACATATATCTCTGACAAAAAAGAATAGGTTATAGTGGACCACCTTAAGTAAGAAATTATTGCCAAATATTTTTAATTAATGATTTCATAATGCACTTGGTTTGGTATCGCCTAAATAAAATAAAATATAGTATAAAGTAATATAATGTAATGTAATGTAATATAAAATAATATACTGTGTTATTAAAGTTTAACGTACACTTAAAGAATCAAATTGCAAGATTGTCACATCTGTAGTAAGGGGGATAACTTCAATTTTACATTTGATTTTGAACTTTGTTTATAGAAAATAAGTCTGAATGGCTCAAACTGAGGAAACTTAAGAATCTGAAGAATGAAAGCACACTAAACCCTAAACATTAAACCCTAACTGCATACAGATATGTGAAAAAGTTTGTGAACCCAAGTCAAATAGCATATTCAGTTGATAATCTAACAGCGAATAAATGAACAGATCCTCTATAGAGAACAAACAAAGGAAACTCACATGGCATGTTTCTACAGTTTAGTGCACAATTTCTATTTATGTACTGAACTTAACAGTTTAATCAATTGTACCACATTTTCACACCTCATTTTATGTTTATTCCCCAACATGACAAACTGAGTAAAGAGAACGTGTGCAATAAATTGTGCATGTCCTCTGTAGAGGATGTATTCACCTCCTAAAGAATCTCTTAGAGTCAATACACCATGCCCAAACTTTTGAATAATACTGTGGGAGTACTTATGCTGTGTGTGCAGTCTGTGTGTGTGTCTGTGTCTTGTTTATGTGAGGTGTGTACTGTATATAATGTGTGTGGTTTTGTACCATTCTTTTGTGTACTGTATGTGTTTGTATGTGTGATATGGGGGGGGGCAGTGTACTGGTTGTATTGATTGAGTCTCAGCTGCAGGCAGTGAGGCGCATGGGCACAACCATGACCCATAATCCGCACACTCACCCTAACCCCCTCCCCCCCATATATACACACACACAACCACACACACCTGTGTTATTTTTCTCCCGTCACCATGACATTCACAATAAAACACAGGAAAGTACAGCACACACCTCTCTTCCTCTTTTCTTCTTCTCCTCTCTCATTGACTTTTTTCTTCTCAGCTTCCCTCTATCATTCTTTTTATCTATCCCTCCATCCATTTTTTCTTCTTTTTCTCAGTCTTGTCTCTTCTCTATCAATTTTCTCATCTTTCCCTCTTCTTTCTATCCCTTTATTCTTTGCTTTCATTCTTTTTTTGTTTCTTCTCTTCTCTCTCCCTCTATCACTTTCTTTTCTCTTCATCACTCTTCTTCTCTCTCTGTCCCTCTTCTGTTGTTATGCTTTAGCAATCAGGTGGTGTTTATTCTGGAAATGGCATAGCTGTGTGTGTGTGTGTGTGTGTGTGTGTGTGTGTGTGTGTGTGTGTGTGTGTGTGTGTGTTATTGAGCGGTGGAAAAGCATGATTTCTCCCTTCGGCTATTCAGAGATATCAGACCCTCGACCCCCCACCATCACAACACTCGCACACAAACACACTCACACACATTAGGACACAGAGCAGTCACATCACTGCTGTAAAACGATCCAATAAAATCTAATTAAATATCAAATTAAAGATCAGACCTACAGTCTCATCTGATCTACCTGTAGAACAT
>BRDA01012663.1:46925-63367 GCA_036984385.1 Crenuchus spilurus | reverse complement strand
TACAAGAGGGACACAGGCGCACCCAAAGGAGGCCCCAGAGGCCAAAGGAGGGTGTCAGGTTTTTGTACCTACAGTCCACCTAACCACCTTACTTACATACATACATACATACGAGTCTATACCAACCGTGAGACAGGACCCACTTTTTGGACTGTGGGAGGAAACCGGAGACCCCGGAGGAAACCCACGCGGACACAGGGAGAACATGGAAACTCCGCTCAGATGCGGACTCGAACCCATGACCTCAGTGCTGAGAGGCGAATGTGCTAACCCTTAAGCCACCGTGCAGCCCTTTATAGTTAGTATAGAGTCAAAGCTTCTGACGAGTCTGTAGTGTTTATTTGAAATGGTGAAATATCTGAAGTGAATGATTCTGTGATGACTGCATCTTAACACATCTAGCTCCACCCACTTCACTGGGTACACCAGCAAGAAGGGTAATCAAGTACAACATGCACACCTGGGTACAGTACAGCTCATTGGGTATGATAAAGATGAATTTGTACTAGACAGAACTGCCTAATGGACTAACAACATGTATTTGTGTCAAAACCTCATGGTAGCAGGTTTAGCCTAATTAATGTTTTCATAGTCTTCTTTTTCTAAACTACTGTTATAAGCTTATACTGATTCTCTTCTGGTTCACAGGTATTTAAATAGCTTCATTGTCTGAGGGATGACTGCTGAAATAAGTAGAGGAAACTATGAGTTGTGCAAACCTCAGTATGAAGCTCTTCCATCAAAAGTACAGTAAGTGTTCGCAAACTGACAAATAAAATGATTAGTAATTATTTAATAAAACATAGCTTGAAAGGGGTGTCCTCAAATTTTAGATGGAATGAATTCTCTTTCTATGTAACATCAAAAGCAGTCAACATGCAAGTGTATTTACATTCATCACGCACACATGCATGCACACACACGCCTCAGGCAGTTTCCCCATCTCCACCTCGATCTCAGTCAGAGGTGTGTAACACTGTCCATTATACACACTCGCTTCACAGCAGCCTTATTGATCCCATACATCCAAGTCCTGCGGGTAACACACACACTCACGCACACACACACACACACACACACACACACAAAACCAGGGAAATGGAAATAAAAAAAAGAAGGGAAAAAAAACAGACAAGGAAGACGACGAAGAAGTTGAAGCAGATGGAAGGAGAAGAAGACGAATAATAATAAATGGACAAACAGAGAAAAAGAGGAAAAATGCAAGGTTTTTGTGATTAAAAAAATCAGACCAAGATAAATAATTACAGATTTTTTTTTCATCTTTTATGCGGCCTATAATCTGTACAGTTTCACTCAAAACAGACTGAAATTATATAGAGGAGAAAAGAATCAGAGAATTGAAATATGGACACCCTCTTGTAATTGGGGGTTGTGGCTGTGTTCAGAATTAACTAATCACATTCAAATTCATGTTAAATAACAGTTAGTACACAACTAAAATCATTTAAAGTGATTCTGATTAACCCCAAATAACATTCAGCTGTTCTAGTAGAATTTTCTTCATATTTAGTCAACACAGCTTATAAGCATCAAAAGGATCTCACTGTGTGAAGACATCAGTCCGGAGAAGAGGACAGACATCCCCAAAATTTAGACATACCATGGAACACAATGTAGATGGTCATCATGAAGTGCAACAGTGACATCACCAAGAACTTGACTTCCCTCCAAAACTGATGAAAAGACTACTGGTCCAAGAGGCTGCCAAAAGGCCCAAAGCAACATTAAAAGTGTTGCAGAAAAAACTGCTATGTTTGCTAAAATCATGAGCTTTAATCAAGATGGAGGGAATTATGAACAGTTATTAATATCAGTCAATTTTAGCACAAAACCTTCAGGTCTGCTAAAAAGCTAAAGATTAAGAATTTCACCTTTCAGCACAACAACCACCCAAAACAAACCTCCACACTGATAAAGAACAACTTCAGCAGAAGATCAGAGTGCTGGAATGACCCAGTCAGAGTCCAGACCTGAATACAACTGAAAACCTGTGTGTTAACCTGAAGAGGATGCACACAGAAGAATGTTCTGTAAAAAAAAAAAAAAAACTTAAGTCAAAGCAAAAGTATCATGATTATAGTAATATGATGATATATGTGTGAAGGCAGACCTAGTAAATACAGTTTATCTGTAAAACCTATAAACACAGAGCACAGCTTTCTCTGCTTCCTCTCTCATCCTTGCTACAGCTTTTCTGTAATTTTCACCCCCTCATGCTGTTACAGCCTAGCCTGTCTTGGTGCCTCACATACACACCTACACACATGCACACAGTTGATTGTGGGGTGAGGGGTGTGTGCCATTGTTATTAAGAATAAATTGCTTCCTCCATTGAGCTCCTGCAAGATGTACTGCAGATCAATGAAACACTAAGTACTGAAACACACACATACACACACACACCCCACAGGAAAAATGCTGTCACACACATACAAGTGCTGCTGTGTTCAACAAGAAAAAAAGGTTTTAATAGCTAGTTGATATTCTCGAACAGATGCACTTTACCCCTCTTCTTGCATACAGATTCTTTACAAAAACAAAGGAAAACATAAAACCTGAATTTGTACTGTTTTAGCAGTTTAGCTACTGCAGCTCCTCCAAACCAGAACAGGTCCACCGCTGGGTTATTCTCAATAACAGCATTTTTTTTTTTTTTACATCAGAGAGCAGGAATAACTCTTTTTGGATTGGCTGGTAGGTGTCTAGTAATTTGTTAAAAAATTAGCTAACAGAAAACAAAGCTGTATTAGGCAAACAGGGCCACCTGACAGCCATATTTGCAGCATTCCCAGTTATTCCAGCCATACAAGACAAGGCTTCTCTGTTGTTGAATGGAGAGAGAAAAAGCCATTGAAAAAATTTATCTGAAATTAAAATCTGACAAAATTGATATAAATAGTTTGTTAATTTTGACTCACATAAGCTTTACTTAAACTGTTCTGGCTACCATACATGCTCATATGTCTCAAAACAAAGGTGGTTCCCACAGACACCTTTACCAGCAAGACGATTGAGTCTGTTGAAGTGTGTGACTTTGCATGATTCTGATGCCGGGTTAAACACAACAGGACAGGATACACCCAAGATATCTCATGTTTGGTCTGGTCAACTTCATTTTTTAAGATAGAGTCATGTGAAAAAGTAAGTGCACCCTCTTTGAATTTTATTGTTTTATCAAATAAATAAATAACAAATCTTATGAAGGTCTTAAATAATAAGAGGTTAAGTAGCAGTCAGGTGCTGCCAACCAAATGCCCCTGATTAATGGATCATCAGCAATTGGATGTTCTTAAGGTTTGACTTCTCCATTTTGAACTTTATAATTTTGCTAAAGAAATAATGTGACAGTATAATCTGTTAAGTTTTGTTGTTCTTCCGACTTTGTAATGACCTCATTTTAAGACCTGCTAAAGACCAGATATTTTTTATGATGTCCATAAAACCATAACATTCAAAGACAGTGTACTTTCTTTTCACATAACTCTGCATACATTACTTCAGTTCAGGCCTGCAACACATCCAAACTAAAGTTGGGACATCTGGGGCATTTACCACTGAAATGTTGACATTCCTCCTCATAACATTTAAAAGACATTTTAGAATACCGATTCATCTGACCATAATACACATTTACAGTGTTTGATGACCCTCCCCAGATGCCTCCGGAAGTCAGCTCTGTTTCTGGTCATGGTTAACATAAGGTTAAGGTTTAAGTAGCATTTGTGAATGTAAATCTGTGTTGCAATGCATGACAAAGTTTTGTCAGAGTAATCGCTTGCCCATGTGGTTATATCAGCCATTGATAAGTGATGGCTCTTGATGCAGTGCTGTCTGAGGGTTTGGAGATCATGGGTGTTCAGTTTAGGCTTGTTCCCTTGCCCTTTACACACTACAGTTCCACCAGATTCCTTTAATTGCTTCATAATATTATGCACTGCAGAGGGTGAAACATCCTTTCAATCTCACTTTGAGAAACACTGTTTTAAACATTTTAATGAGAGAGAAAGAGAGAGAGAGAGAGAGAGAGAGAGAGAGAGGATGAGAGAAAGCAACAATTAGAGTGACAGAAACAAAGTGTGAGTGAGAAAGTCAGATAAGAAAAATGGAGAGAAACAGAGAATCAGAGAATAAGAATGAGAAGGGATGAGAGAGGGGGGGGGTTGGCAGTCATGTATATGAGATATGCAGGATGTCAGTAAGGGAAAGGACAGAGAGCGCCTCAGGGCACTTCACACACATCAAGCTGTATGATGCATATCAATGCGTGTACATACGAGTACATATGTCAAAGTTCATGTGTTAATTAACAGAACTCATTTTCCCACTTTGAGCCTTCAAAGCATCTGCAGTTCCAGTCAGAACCTCCGCTGATTGTGCACCATTTGATTTGGTTATACTTTTACTGTTATTTTAGTTACTTCTCTCTATTTATTCTTATAACTTTAGTTATTCCTGAAGGACTGTTTTCATTTAATGTTTTTATGATGTTATTAATTTTATTAATGATCTATATTTTTGTGCTTTGTCTGTTTATAATTTTTACTATTTTATTTGGTTTATTTAAATGGATTTCTCTTTTAGATCAAATTACCATCGCTTTTAAATCTGTCTTTGATCTTATCTATAATTATACAGATTCATTTTATGTATTCCCTCAACTACACTGTAAATGAGGGACACCCTCAATGTACACCAAGGTTAAATAATGGTGATTGATTGATTTAGTACTGAAGGACCCAATGATCTAATGCCCCAATCTACAGATGACTCAATGCCACTCCTAAAGATGTCACAATGCCCCATTATAACAAAAAACATAATAATAGCTATAGCTTAGTAGCTATAAAAAATATGTTTTTATGTGTGTGTTTTACAGGTGCCAGGCAACTCCAGACTCTTATCGACACTAAACTCAGAGTCAACCATCATCAGGGTATTAGTGCCATCTGACCAAAAACACACACACAGCCTGGCACTGCAAGCTTAAATCCAGCAGTCAGCACACCATGGGCACTCACAAACACCAACCAATGTGTCATGTGACACTCTGTGACTCTAGGTCATGATCCTCTCTCTCTCTCTCTCTCACACACACACACACACACAAACTCTCCCTTTACTGTAGAAGAAAGAGGATGAAGGGAAAAAAGCTGATGTTCCGCTACAATGGCTCAGGCACTGCTTAAATCGATCTGTCCAGTGTGTGTACTGGTGTGTGCACCGGAGCATCCCCTCGATGCCCCCCAATGCCCCTGTGCCTCATCATCCCTGATCTGTGCCCTCTGCCAGCTACCTGCTCCACAACAAACCACCCAAACCCCTACAGACACCCACACATCGATCAGAGACTGCTCTCTGAGACACAGAGGAGCTAAGATTATACCCCACTAACAGAGAGACGGGGGGGGGCAGAGAGAGAGAGAGGAGAGAGAGTGATGAGAGTTATAGCAAGAATGACTGTGACAGAGACAGAGGTGTAGAGAGAGAGAACGTTCTTAGAGAAAGAAAACAGAGAAAATGAGAGAAGTAGATCAGATCAGAGAAAGTGAGAGCGGCACAGAGAGACAGAAACATAAGGAACGAGAAATAGAAGAGAATGACACAGATGAGAGAAAGAGACAGAGAATGAAAGAGAAAGTGAAAATAAGAGAGACAGAGAAACAATAAGGAGATACATGACGAGATCGGAGAATGAAAAATGAGAGAGACAATGAGAGACAGAAAGAGAGAAAGAGAAGAAGAGAGGGAAGAAATGAGAGACAGAGAGAATGAGAGAGAACCTGAATACAGTCCTGCTGACAGAATGAAGATTAAAAGAGCAGAGTGGACAGAGAGTGAGAGATAGCAAAAGGAGGCAGAGTAGGAAAACAATGTAAGTTGTTCATGAGAAACAGGGAAGGAAGGTGGAGTGGGTGTGTATTTTTCTTACCTGGCACTTGCCCGTGCGAACGTCGTACAGAGCCACAGAACCCTGCCGAGCTCCAACCGCAACACGATAACTCCGATCACAATATGCCACCATGTAGAACCTACAAAGAGAAAAACATATCCAATGAAACACATCACCTCTATGCAGACCAACCAAAACAACCAGCAAGCTGGAGCATCTGTTTAATAACAACAAAAACACAACATTTTATTTTATCCATCTTCTTTTTATCTCCTGTGCATATGTCAGTAAAGCACTACACACACACTATACACAGACAGACAGACAGACAGACAGACAGACAGACAGACAAAGAGAGAGAGAACTAATACACATTTGTCAGAAGCTTGACAATCGTTGCGACCTGTAGGTTGACCTCTGACCTTTAAGGTCAAACAGCCTCAAGCTGTATTCCTGCCTCCTCATCAGCTTACAGGTATATGAGTTCATTAACAGACACATTCTGCACATGAAGCAACTGAGACATACAGGAAAAAGTTAATATATATGTATGCGGCACACTCGCACACACATACACACACTTACTTGCAGACAGCAGGAAAGCACTCAGAGAGCCCCTTCTTCTTCACTAGAGAGCCCTCAATGCAGTACATAATAATATCCATCACCTAAACGAGGACAGCTTCATTTAGTTTTATAATATGCAGGTTGTAGTGTGAAGTATATGTTCTGTATGTAGTTTATAGTGCATTTGTAGTCTGAAGTGTGAGAGTCTGCGTTATAGTTACTGTATGTATGTATTATGAGTGTGTAGTGCATGTACTGTGAAGTATGTGATGCGTGTAGTATGTACTGTATGGAGTGTGAGGTATGTAGTGTGTAGTATTCAGGGTGACTGGTATGTATTGTGTGTATGTAATGTGAATATGTTGTATGTAGTGTAATTATGGAGTAAATCATATGAAAATGTAGTATCTTTTTTATTACAAGACAGTACCTCCACCAGAAGGTCCACTACATCAGAGGGCATTTTCTCAATGAGGATCTCAATGACGCGCAGGATTTCAGTTTTGGCCCGGGCGAGAGTAGTGGTGTGAACATTCTGCTGAGACTGAGAACCCTGAGACTGCATTGCTGTGTGTCTGTGCACCTACACACACACACACACAGTTTGTTTTTTTGTTGCACTTGTATTCTGTGTTGCAACAGCTGAAATGACAATAAAAAACTTTTGAACTTGAACACACCAGTTTAACTCTTAGAAGCTTCAGATATCAACAGCAAAAGCAACAGTATGCTGCAATGAATACTTTTGCACTCATAGCTCAATGAAACAAGTAACTCTGTCAATAGTACAGACCCACTGGAGTTTACTATCTTTGTGTGAGTAAAGACAGGAGATATTTATTCTGATTTGAAACTGCATTGTTCTGTTTAGCAAAGAAACAAAAACAAGTCTGTTACATTCTTGTCAAATACTTTCATCTTCTAGACTAGACAGCAATGAAATGTAAATGTAATTAATTATCTAACAAACTACGCAATTAATGATCTAATTACATTTAAATAATATAAAATAGCATCAGCAATGTAGTCAGTAGTGTGTGTGTGTCACCTCTTTGGCAATAGTAGTGATGAAGGCCGGTGGTCTTGCTGTGGCGATCAGAGAGAGAGCGTGGCGGGCAGAGCGGGCGGAGTCAGCTGCTGGGTTCAGGGGGAGCCCCATTGTAATACTAGAGAGAGAGAGAGAGAGAAAAACAGAGAGAGAGAGAGAGAAAGAGAGAATTAGAGTATATAGAGTGAAAAGATTAGACACAGCTTATAATGCCAGTTCAAGGTCAATGGGATCACTCAGACAGCAGCAGCATAATGGACTGGGGACAATACACACGCACGCACGCGCACACGCACGCACGCGCACACACACACACACACACACACACAGAAGCATGTGTGCACATCACACACCAGCGTGCAAATTGCACAATCAACTGTGACTGTGCGAGGCCCCTTGTTAACAAATCACCCCATGCACTGTTTGTGTATGTGTGTGTGTGTGTGAATATGCATCAAGCCAAGTGTTGACAGAGGCATGCTATACAGGGTAAGATCAAAGTAATTAAGTGTGTGTGTGTGTGCGTGTGTGTGTGTGTGAGAGAGCAGGGGAAGACCCCATGCCCTCTGAGACACGTGTTAGCTCCTGCCAGTTTGCAAACAGCATCTATACTGTCACATCCTTCTATTATTATCATCTGATCAGCACTGTAGAGGCTTAAAATGCCAGGTTTTAATTTATAAATTCAGACCAAGATGAAAAAATAAAAATAATAACTAAAATAATGTGGCTGCATAAATATGGACACCTTTAAACTAGTACTTTGTTGGAATGCCCTTTGAATGTATAGCATCATTCAGACTTTTTGGGTAGGAGTCTTTCAGCATGGCACATTTTGACTTAATCTATGCCTACTCTTCGTTAGAAAAGTGCTCCAAATCTTTCAGATTTTGTTTACAGGCCTTTTCAGGGATCGATCCAACAAACATGACTGTCTTCACTGTGCTTCATGGCATATCTAATGTTTTGGGAGTGTTTTGCCCTCTTCTGACTGATGCCTTTCAACAGTGAGATGGGTTTGATGCTTTATAAGCTGTTTGTGACTTTTGCTGTAAGTGTAACTGAGTAAATATCAGGAAAATCTACTAGAACAGCTGAACTGAACTTTATTTAAACAGAATGACTATAAATGATTTGAGCTGTGTATTAATTATTTAACATGAATGTGATTAGTTAATTCTGAACACAGCTGCACCCCCAAATACAAGATGGTGTACATATTTATGCAACCACATTACTTTTTATTTTTATATTTCCCCTGTAAATGTTTTCAGTCTTGTTTTCGATTGGATTGTATAAAATATGTGTCACATTAAGGAAAGAAAAGGTTGGTCTATTTTTTAAATATTATAGTTCTGCTTATACTAGTGCCAAGCACAAAATATAAAATATTATTATATATAATTCTATATTGTCACTCTATCCACTTGTTTTTCCACATAATGCCAAATGCTTTTCACTTTCTTTACCAAAAAGCCATGAACAATTTCTTGGTCTTTAAATATTTTCTTAAATTCACTTTGCATTGCAAATCTTCATATCTCCTGTGAAAACAAAGAGAAAATATTGTGTTGGTAATTGAAATAGGCTTCCCAATGTGTGGGGTTTATAAAAGGATTGGGTTTCTGAATAAATGTGTGTCTAAATGGTATAAATCACTGCAGCAACTTTTGACTGTAAACATTTTCATTTATTAATTTTTTTTTACCAATCCATACACATGAATGTCAACTGAATAAAGTATGAATGACATGGAGATGCCTCTGTTATAAGCTGCATATTTGATCACTAGCACAGATACACACTCATATCTAGTTTTAACTAGACGTGTAAATGAAGTTCTACTGTAGATGAACTTGGCTGGTCTAGTGTGGTTGGTGAAGAGTTGATTTAACATTTTCTTTCTTTCTCTGTACCTCAGGGTTGGTGTAACAGCAGAAGAGGCAATAACTGGAGGCCAGAAAGCACTCTGTCAGTGTGATAACACTGAGCTTTTACACTTCACCACTGGGGATAAACACCTTTGTCTGAACACAACAGAACAATAACATACAACAGAAAACAACTAATGCTGTACAACTCCAGAGCAACTCAAAATAGAGATAAAAAGAAGTTACTGACCAGATAACAACAAAAAAGTCCAGTGCACTCATTTTACTGTTGATCATACTGCAGTATTTACATGCATGCTATTATAATGCATGTGCACTTTGTTGCTCATGTTCCCCGAGCACAACTGTAAACAGATCTGAATGTCAAATCAACTGCATCTCTACAGCTGTTTCTGAAAGATCTGTTTCATCACACATCATCATTATTCACACAAACAATACTAAGTATAAATTCATTTTCTTTGTCCTCTGTCTATATAATGAAGGAATCCTCACTAGGACATAAGTAAATGAAACAAAATGAAAATAAGTAAGCACACCACCTCTCCAAACTTGCACTTCTGTTCTGCTTATACCACCGAGAGCTGTTTGTTTTTTTTCCAATGCTGAGGTCTTGGGTTCAAGTCCCCCTCTGTTCTCCTCGTTTATGTGTGGGTTTCCAACAACAGTCCAAAAACATGAGGTCAGGTGAACTGGCTCTAAGTGACCCTGCTGTGTGAATGAATGTGTATGTATGTGTGTTTGCTCAGATGTCGCTTCCGGTTGAGAAGCTGTGCGCGATTGGCTGCGATTCTCACTGGTGTGTGGTTACAAGTTTGTAAGTGGAGTGTGTTGATTGTAAAGTGTCCTTGGTTTTGAGAAATGTGCTATATAAATGTAACATTCATTCATTCAAAGAAAGATAATGCAATTCTTAATCTCAAGTCACATCATGTTAACATTTTAAATGTCATGTAGTTAACCATCTCCAAAACACCCAATGTGATTCAACTGATGAAACCAAATAACCAAAATGAGTCTTTCAGATTTAGAGTATTTTTAAACCATTTAAGCTGCTGGAATAACATGAATTTTAATATCATTTAATTTAAACCCGAATAACCTGTATAAAGAACAAGTTTTTTTTACCTTTTTCATTTACAATAAGGAGTTCCATGTCTTAGGCATCCTCTCTCTCTCTCTCACACACACACGCACACACACACAAACAGTTATATTGAGTGAAATTAGAAATCAATAGCTTTAGCAGTGTGTTGCACACCGATAGGAGATTTAAGGGGGACATGAAATTAATCCTGTTATTTACCCACATCTCTATATGCATTAATGAATTACACACACTTTACTGAATATTACTGATTAATAGCACAAAAATAGGAACATTTTTTATAAAAGCAGCTCCAGCACTTCATTTACAGTGTATCACAAAAGTGAGTACACCCTCACATTTCTGCAGATATTTAAGTATATCTTTTCATGGGACAACTCTGACAAAAATGACACTTTGACACAATGAAAAGTAGTCTGTGCGCAGCTTATATAACAGTGTAAATTTATTCTTCCCGCAAAATAATATATATGTGGTTTAGCCATTAATGTCTAAACCACAGGCAACAAAAGTGAGTATACCCCTTAGTGAAAGTTCCTGAAGTGTCAATATTTTGTGTGGCTACCATTATTTTCCAGAACTGCATTAATTCTCCTGGGCATGGAGTTTACCAGAGCTTCACAGGTTGCCACTGGAATGTTTTTCCACTCCTCCATGACGACATCACAGAGCTGGTGGATATTCGAGACTTTGCGCTGCTCCACCTTCCGCTTGAGGATGCCCCAAAGATGTTCTATTGGGTTTAGGTCTGGAGACATGCTTGGCCAGTCCATCACCTTTACCCTCAGCCTCTTCAATAAAGCAGTGGTCATCTTAGAGGTGTGTTTGGGGTCATTATCATGCTGGAACACTGACCCAGTTTCCAGAGGGAGGGGTTCATTAACTGCTTCATTATTTCACAGTACATATTGGAGTTCATGTGTCCCTCAATGAAATGTAACTCCCCAACACTAGCTGCACTGATGCAGCCCCAGACCATGGCATTCCCACCACCATGCTTGACTGTTGGCCTGACACTTTTCTTTGTGCTTCCACACATGCTTGAGACAATCTGAACCAAACAAATTAATCTTGGTCACATCAGACTATAGGACATGGTTCCAGTCATCCATGTCCTTTGTTGACATGTCTTCAGCAAACTGTGGGCTTTCTTGTGTACAGACTTCAGAAGAGGCTTCCTTCTGGAGTGACAGCCATGCACACCAATTTGATATAGTGTGTGGCGAATGGTCTGAGCAGTGACAGGCTGACCCCCCACCTCTTGAATCTCTGCAGCAACGCTGACAGCACTCCTGCATATATCTTTCAAAGACAGCATTTGGATGTGACGCTGAGCACATGCACTCAAGCTTCTTTGGACGACCAATGTGAGGTCTGTTCTGAGTGGACCTTGCTCTTTTAAAATGCTGGATGATCTTGACCACTGTGCTGCAGCTCAGTTTCAGGGTGTTGGCAATCTTCTTGTAGCCTTGGCCATCTTCATGTAGAGCAACAATTCTTTTAACAACAAGTCTTTTAAAATGCTCAGAGTTCTTTGCCATGAGGTGCCATGTTGGAACATTCAGTGGCCAGTATGAGAGAGTGTGAGAGCTGTACTACAAAACTGAACACACCTGCTCCCTATGCACACCTGAGACCTAGTAACACTAATGAGTCACATGACATTTTGGAGGGAAAATGACAAGCAGTGATCAATTTGGACATTTAGTGGTGTAGTCTTCTAGGGGTGTACTCACTTTTGTTGCCAGTGGTTTAGACATTAATGGCTGTATATTGAGTTATTTTAAGGGAAGAATAAATTTACACTGTTATATACGCTGCACACTAACTACTTTTCATTGTGTCAAAGTGTCATTTTGTCAAAGTTGTCCCATGAAGATATACTTAAATATCTGCAGAAATGTGAGGGGTGTACTCACTTTTGTGATACACTGTATATCTGTTTATACTACTACTACTACTACTACTACTACTAATAATAATAATAATAATAATAATAATAATAATAATAATAATAATAATACAGTAATAATAATAATCATAATAATTAATAAAAAATAATAGTTGTTATTGTGCTTACTTCATGCTAATCACTATTTTGATCAAAGTTATTGATCAGCTCAAAAGCTGAAAAAGACCCAAAGCTGGCACAGTTAATAGAAATACTTCTACTGCTACTACTAACACTACTTCTACCACTGATACTGCTAATGCCAATATTACTAGTAGTGCTAAAAATGTTTTATATTAACAGAAAACCAGAAGAAAATAATTGTTGACAGAAAGACATAAGAAGTGTCATTTGCAAGCCTACTTCTGGCAAACTGCAAATGGCTTCTTATGTCTTTCTTTCAACAATGGTTTTCTTCTTGCCACTCTTCCATAAAGGACAGATTTGTGGAGTGCACGACAACATGTGATGCGAATGACAAAGTTTCCTTGAATCCTTGAATAAAGCAGTTCCGATTTACGGACTACATCCCCACTTGAATAAACTGAAGACTTGCTTGGAAGCTGTGTGTGTGTGTGTGTGTGCGTGCATGCCTATGTGTCAGCTGACTGTATATGTAAAGCAAGTGCCGACTTCATCGTGAGAAAGTGCTCAGATGGCTCATTATTGGAAAAGGATTATTTTCTGAAATCAGTCTATCTGCATGTGCGTGACTTCTAGCAGCTCTCTTTGTTAAAACTCCATCCAAATTTGTCAATAGACTTTGTTCAAAGGGAAAGACGGCCTGAGAGTAGTTACACATCCTCCTCCTGTCTCCACCCCCCTCTCTCTGGGCTTAAACTAAAGAACAAAGTGTGTGCAATTTTTATTAACTCAACCAAGCTGCTGTGTGCGATTTAAATACCACTCTGTCTAATCAATGATTAGGCTGATTTCTTAAAGAAATAAAAGATCATTTATTCTGTTTTTTGTAGTTTTGGGCAAAACACTGAATATACATATATTTATTTATCAGTGCCTGCAAACTAAAACATTGTGAATGCCCTCTATACACACAGCCTGTTCCTAATGATTTTTTTTTTCAAATGTAGAGACAAGAAAAAATTCAGAAATAAACAAACAGACAATATATAAAATAAAATAAAATAAATAATCAGATTTCAAAGACTATTCTGCATAATCAGTATATATTGTGCATACATCAACAACCCCCCCCCAAAAAAAAATAAATAAATAAATAAAAAATAGATAAAATAAAATAAATAAAAATACATAATAAATAATTGGTCTAATCAGGTTTATATGGCTTGTTAAATATTTTCTTAAAATATGTAATTCATAATGCTTTAACAATGTACAAAAATGAAAAAAAAAATATAATATAAAAATATACAAAAGGTTACATGTATAAATGCCAAACCTTACAGTCCATATAAAAATGATACATGTATAAATAAATATATATGTATGTATATCTGCTGTACTATAAAGACACTCAAATACATTCACTGGTAAAATGTTTATCAGCTCCATTTTCCATATAAGTGAACGTTATATATAGTTAACAATTCTACAATTAAACTGTAGCCCAACTGTTTCTCTGTTAGCCCCCTTTCACCCTGTTCTACAATGGTTAGTACCACCACAGAGCATTTATTATTTGGGTGGTGGATCCTTCTCAGCACTGCAGTGACAATGATGTATTGGTATTGTTTTAGTGTGTATTGTGCTGGTACAGGTGGATCACAAATATGTGATGTTTTTAAACATTTCAGGGTCACTGCTGTAGTGAAAATATTAAACAAACATATATACATATATACAGTATGTGTGTGTGTGTTTAGCTGTGTGAACTTAGAATAGAGCTCATTTCTTTTTTCAGTTTTGACTGTGACAGCGATCATTACTAGCAATTGACTGCTCCATCATTGATTTGACTCATGAAAAGGATCCATCTGTTTTGCTGAAGATTATGACTCAGGTGTAAGTCTGCATCACTGCAGTAGATGTAAAAAATATAAGATACTTGTAATATAAAAATATTTCTATATCCACTGTTACTGAATGTACATCTAAAATTCTGTATAGAGGACGTCTCTCAAAATACAACATAAAACTATATACAGGGGTTAGACAATGAAAGTGAAACACCTGGTATTTAGACCACAATAATTTATTAGTAGGTGTAGGGCCTCCGTATGTGGCCAATACAGCGTCAGTTCGTCTAGGGAATGACATAAACAAATCCTGCACAGTGGTCAGAGGGATATTAAGACATTCTTCTTGCAGGATAGTGGTCAGGTCACTACGTGATGCTGGTGGAGGAAACCATTTCCTGACCCGCTCCTCCAAAACACACCAAAGTGGCTCAATAATATTTAGACACAAAGACTTGCTGTCTTGGTCACAGATGCGCCAGCAAGACGTTCACCAACAATTTGTCCTCTTTTGAACTCTGGTATGTCACCATAATGTTGTGTGCATTGTAATATACTATATAACTGTGCTCTTACCTGCTAACTGAACCTTCACACTCTGCTCTTACTGGTGCAATGTGACATTAATGAAGACTGGTCCAATTTAGCCATGAAACCTCCCACACTAAAATGACAGGTGTTTCAGTTTCATTGTCTAACCCCTGTACCTTTATAGTGTTTTGACATTTTCAAAACAATATTAAATTTCTTACTTCAAAATGAAATGCTAAAGGACAGAAGAGGAAATTCTATTCAGACATTAAAATACACATTAAAATACAATCCCAATTCCAAAAATGTTGGGAAGCTGTGTAAAATGTAAATACATGTAAATAGAAACAATTCAATGATTTGCAAATATAAATATAAAAACACAGAACACACAACAGATGTTAAAATTGAGACATTTTGCCATTTCATAAAAAAAAAATAAAAAAAAAACGAACTCATTTAGAATTTGCAGCAACACATCTAAAAAAAAAAGGTTGGAAAATAAGTGGTACAATTTTTTTATAAAAACTGGAGGAGCAATTTACGTGAATGGGTATAAAAAAAGCATTGTAGAGAGACAAAAATTGGCAGAGGTTCACAAATATAAAAAACTGTATCTAAAAATGAAGGACCAATTTCTGAAAAATGTTCCTCAATGTAAGTGTGAAGACTTTGGTTATCCCACCATCTACACTACACAATATCATTGAAAACTCAGAGAATCTGGAATGCACAATGCCAACAGTAAATATTTCATGTTAGTGATCTTGTGGCATTCAGATGGCACTGCATTAAAAACAGGCATGATTCTGTACTGGAATTAACTGCATGGGCTCAGGATCACTTCAAGAAATCATTGCCTAAAATCCACAGATTCAAGATAAAGCTGTATCACGCAAAGAGGACAGTCTTTTTGGAAACCATGGACATAAGTACTGTTTGCAGCCCAGAAGGCATTTACTGCATCACAAAACCAAAAATCTGTCAAAGACCCAGGACTGTTGAACAGCTGAAATGCTACATCAGACAAGAATGGCATAACATTCCTCTCCCAAAACTCCAGAAATTGGTCTCCTCACTTCCCAGATGTTTACAGACATGGGACTGTGATTACATTTTACAAAGCATACCAACTTTTTCAGAATTGGGGTTGTAAATACACACAGTCATATTAGAATATTATCACCACCTACCTAAAAGTAGAAATGACCACCACTGGCCTGGATAACACTACCAAGATCTCACGGCATAAACTATTAGATGACGGCAGGTATCCAGAGGCACTTGTGACTAGTCCAACTGCAGCAGAGCACCCCTGTACTACCAGTTGTAGTTGTCATTCCCCTCTGGCACCCTTCAGTCACCATTGTTATGCCTTTGGAAGGCACTCAATGTACGAGAAGTTAATTCTCAGTATATCTCCTCTACAGTGGCTCTAGAACGTTAGTGGTTTCCGAGATGTATATATATATATATATATATATATATATATATATA
>BRDA01012663.1:11037-29190 GCA_036984385.1 Crenuchus spilurus | reverse complement strand
AGAGACAGAGACAGAGAGAGAGAGAGAGACAGAGAGACAGAGACAGAGAGAGTCAGAGACAGAGACAGAGAGAGAGAGAGAGAGCGAGAGACATGGAGAGAGACAGAGACAGAGAGACAGAGACAGAGAGAGAGCGAGAGAGACATGGAGAGAGACAGAGACAGAGAGAGACAGAGACAGAGACAGAGAGAGAGACAGAGAGACAGAGACAGAGAGAGAGAGACAGAGACAGAGAGAGAGAGAGAGAGCGAGAGAGAGCGAGAGAGAGCGAGAGACAGAGACAAGAATGAGAACAAAAGTACAAGAGAAAAGACTACCTACCACACATTTAACCCTCTGAAGTCTGGGGGGTTTTCAAACACTCTGAAGTAAATTACACCCATCTAATATATTTAAGTGTTACAAGAATTTGTTACAGTCTTCAGCACAACAGTGTCAAAACAGTAAGTGTCATAAATCTATATTTTCATTAAATCTGCTCTAAACTTTCCAAAAATCTATTTTAAGATGTGCTGATATATTATTTTTATTAATGATACACTTATATAGCACCTTTCTTGACACCCAAGGACGCTTTACAATCGACACACTCCATTTATACACACTCAACCACACACACCAGCGAGAAGCGGCAGTGCACAGCGTACCATAAGAAATAAAGAGACCGTCCACCTGGAGGTCCACATCGAGCACTCGGGGGATCGCCCAGGACAGAGTGCCAACCATATCTGGGCAACATACATACACATTCACACACACACCAGGGTAATTTTTAGAGTAGCCAATCCACCTGATCTCCATGTTTTTGGACTGTGGGGGTCCCCAGAGGAAACCCACACAGACACGGGGAGAACACGGAAATTCCGCTCAGATGTGGACTCGAACCCAAGACCTCAGCGCTGAGAGGTGAATGTGCTAACCTCTAAGCCACCGTGCCGCCCTAAAAACAGATGCTGTACATTCTATTGGAACCCCCACAGACTGAACTTGAACTCCAACACAATTCACACATACTCAATCAAACTGAATACTAATCTGAGCATCCCAGTGTTCTCTTCCTCTCTAACATACCTCAGACATTCACATACACTACTGTAATTAGCAGAGGTGGGAGTAAGTCCCTCATGTGCAATTCACAAGCAAGTCTCAAGTCATCGCCTTCAAGTCTCAAGCAAGTCCCAAGTCACAAGTCAAGTCATACAAATATGGTCTGATGTACCCCAGTTTACACATTTAAATCAATATAGACGGTCGTATACAAACTGAGTTTTCTTTCAACATAAACTAAACCTATTAAACATAAAATAGTATACAAAACTTACTTAATGGCTTACAACCCCATCAAGAGGGTCATGCCATTTATCCATCACCTATTAATCCATCTCTTGAAGGTGCTTCTTAATGAACATTTCTGAGCACAAAAAAGTATTTTATCATCAATGAATAGTAAAATACTAAAATTAAGTATATAAAATTCTACACTAAAAATAAGTATATAAAAATTATATATAATATAAAAACATATTGCCTGAAATGTAAACCTGTTACCTATAAAACAATGTCTGAAATGTTAATATTACAAACATTACAAAACATTACATCAAACCATTAATACATTCACATAATGTTTTTAGTATGCCACATACTATTCATGCTGTTTTGTCCAGTTCATATACACACTAGCAAACATCTCTGCCACAACATTAAAGAAATATTTAACTTAAGCATAACTTTCAAATGTAAGTAATCTTATCTTTACATCTGCTAGATGTCAAAGTTGTTAGACAGTGTAGATATGAACAGAACAAAATAATAACAATAGCATGTGGCATATAAAAGCCAGGTGTTTTTTATATACATTTGTGTGTTTGTTATTTTGTATACATTTGGTTCAGTTAGGTTTGTGTTCACACTGCATTTTTGCAAACGCTCCAAGGACTTTTATTATGACACGCCTACGTACTGTCGTCATGACTTATGTGGTATGCGTCTTCCTACATTCAACACTGGTTGGTTTGTAGAAGGACGTGCATCTGACGTGTTTACTTTTATATAGCGCTGTTTCATAGCGTTGTCATCCTGTTATATCTTTTCTCTTTCATTATCTCAGAAAATAAGCTGCACGTTTCAGTATTTTCGTGTGTTTTTAAGCTGACTGTTCACATGTTCATCAGACCAAAATTACATTAAACATTTGGTCTCCTCCTCGTTCCATGTGCTACAACGGCTCGTTATTGCTGCTGTTTAGCGTTCTGCCTGCACTGTAAAATCAGCCAATAGTGCTTCAAAATAAAATCTAACGTAATCTAACTTTGTTTTTAAATTACAAATATTTAAATAAAAAATCAAGTCTTTTCAAGTCATCTGTCTCAAGTCTAAGTCAAGTCTCAAGTCATAAAGACTAAGTCAAAGTCAAGTCGAGTCGTTCACCAGCGTTAGTCAAGCAAGTCTCGAGTCCTCAAAATTGCGACTCGAGTCTGACTCGAGTCAAGTCATGAGACTCAAGTCCCCCACCTCTGATAATGAGATAATCAATGTTATCCACATCATCTCTGAGATGTATAAAAGTTGTGGTTGATCAGTGTAAAGACTCACATCATTCACATTAGCTGGCTTAGTACATTTGTTTCACAGAGGCATCCATGTCTTTTAAAAGTTCTCCATTTCAAGCCCTGACTTCCCAGTTCTGAGATAAATGGCAGGCAGCTTTACTTTTAGTAATGGTCACATGTTACTAATGGTCACAAAATATTTACATGTGAAACTTTTAGCTAATGTTAAAGATTAATATGTTATGTTATTACAAACCAATAAAGAACCAGTAAACAATAAAAACTGTTGACTCTGCTTGCAGGTGTCTGTAAACAGGGTGCAGGTGAGCAGGTATATTTACTCACAGGTGTGTCGAGCAAGAGAATAGTTGGAGCCTCCGGTGGTCAGGCCGAAGCCCTCAGGTGCCTGTCCAGTGGTGCGGGAACGGGACAGTAGCTTTGGGGGCTCAATCTCTGCCCCAAACTCTGCACCAATCACACCCAGTAGAACGATGGCTGTAGCCTGTTTGCGTCTCTCCTCATAAGAGTTGGAAATCTTCTTCACATTTGGAGGGAGGTTTGAGAGACAGCCTGGATAAACAGAGGAATAAAATCACTAAAATCATCTGTGAGAACACATTTTCTTCTCTCATCTGATATAAAAAAGTGAAAAGTGAAAAATTCTAAATTTAAAAGAAGGTTTGAGAGTAGCATGTTAACATTATTTAACATTTTGGATTCTCATTGTAATATGAGGTGTTGTATTTAACAGGGGGGCATGGAGGATGGAGGGGGAGTAGTGATGCACCTTTGATGCCAAAGTCAAACCAATAAGCTGTCTTGTGATACTACATTGTAGTTACTAGGCTTATCAAGTCACTCTATGCTGTAGACTGCAAAGGGTTCCCCTGAAATTGTATGTATGTCTGGTCTATAATATGATGTCATTTTCTCTGTGGATAATATGTTTCACACTCATGCAATAAGTACACGCCTGCATGTAAAAGATCATAGCAGTGATCCTCACTATTTTTTTCAAAAGAGCCATATTGACAGATCAAAGTCAAGGAGAGAGCCACAATATCACCCCAAGTCACTCAAATAATGGAAAAAATAAACAACCTATGGACTAAACCTTTGCGCACTGAATATATTGCTCTAGCTAGCTTATAGAATCGCTGCTGCCAAGTAGCCACCCTGCTGCAGGGTTGCCAGGTCCAACTAAAGTATCCAGCCTAAAGTCAGTGTAAAACCCGCCCTTTAGAAGCTTAAACTAGCCCAGAATATATGTCTGTCACACGTTTGAAGAGAATGGCAAAACAACTGTGTACGACTTAGTATTTTGTTTATAAGGGATTTATTATCAGTATTGCTATTTATCTTAAAGTCATTAATAATATGGTAACATGAGTGTTTTATTAGTTCTTTTATAAGTGTTAAACCGTGAACCTGGCAACAGCAGAGTCTCATGCAGCCTGCTGTTGGAAACAGTGCCTGTGTTGCCAGGTTCCACAGTATCCCCGATTTGAAACCAACTTTAATTGAGGCAAAATGAGAGGGCAAGTGCTTGGATGTAAAGAGCATTACAGTACATGTCTCTGTAGCATGTTTTAAAAATACTTTGGCTGTGCTGGCGTACTTTTGTAACCGGTCACGAGAGCCACCAATAAAGCACGGCGAGCCGCATGTGGCTCGGGAGCCGCGCAATGAGTATCCCTGGATCATAGTGTAAGTACACGAGATATTTTACCAGGTTTTTTAAGCCAATGCAGCCATGATGGTAATTTATTACAGTTTAACCTACATATGTATGATTAGCTCCTGGACAGTCTATGGCACTACTTTTTGCTGTCAGATGCACCAAAAACTGCCTAGACACTCTGGCCACATTAGGCCGGAAATTGCAGGGCACTAGAAGGAGCTGTAAGGTCTGACAATGGCTCTTGGTACCTCACAGTAGTCACAGTAACATTGCCACATGGAGGTTTGTATATTTCTCACACTACAAGGATATACCAACCAAGGATGTGCCTCCCTAGACCATCACTGACCCACCACCACACCAGTCAGTCATACATTACAGGTAACAGAACTATCACTGCGTCTCCAATCTCATTCATGTGTCACATTTGCTCAGTGTGAACCTGCCCTCAACTGTAAGGAGAATGGGGTGCCAATTAAGTATCTGTAAATTCTGGTGTTCTCTGGTGCCAATCGAGTTGCCCCATTAAAACCATTTCATTAAACATAAATAATAATTAAGCACGATTTTGTTTTAGTTTGTACAGTGTATAACCACAGCCTTTATTAAAGAAGTCTTGAAGAATCTTTCTTTTAGTTTTTCTTCCTTTATTATAAACACCCACTGAGAAATTAAAATGAGATCATATGACATTTCTAAACGTCCATGAAAAGCAGAGAGAAAGCAAAAAGCAAGTATGAGAGAGAGATAATGTTTAAATGTCAGAAAATCAGATTTTACAGTTCACATGGAAACACATCAGCTTGAGTTTGCCTTCCAGCAAAACACACACACACACACACACACACACACACACACACACACACACACACACACACACACACACACACACAGAGTTTAGATGGAAACAAAAAGATCAAACAGCTGCCATATGTTTAGGAAGACCATATCCCAAAACAAGTTAAAACAATGCAGTGAAAACACTGAAAAGATAAAAAGAGAAGTTTCTCAACCCGGTCCTTACAAATACACCAGATATTTGATGGGAAATCCTGAGAGACTCATGTATTACATACATAAGTGAGCTAAAACTAGAGCTGGGCGATATGGCCAGAAATTTATCACAACATTTTTTTATATTGATCGATCTCGATAATTATCACAATATTAAATTTTCTTTAATAAACTTCAGAGCAGAAAAGTGAGAGCAGACAGACACGCATGCGCAGCATGTGGGGGTTTCACTTGTGACCCCCAGACCCCCAGTCTGTGGGGGTTTCACTTGTGCTGCTGTGAAAAGATGCAGTTCTTGTCTCTCAGCTCTAGAGAGTGACGTTGTTTCTCAGCTCACATCACAGCTGTTTATGCTCGTTTCTTTTGTGCTGCGTGATTAGGGTGTAACTGTTGGTGGTGCTGGTGAGGAGGATCTAACGGGCAGCAGTATCACACAACTCGGGAGACTCTCTAAACTCAGTTCTCAAGAATACAAGCACACACTGAAACTCCCAGCTGCTCTCCTCTCTCTCTCTCTCCAGTGTTGCCAGCTGGGAAATTTGGAGGTAAGAGTTGTGCCATCTGACCATAAAGATTATTTGTAAATCTCTTCTCATACATTCATAGGCACCAAATTCAGTAAACTAAATTACAAATGTGGAAAGGTTGAGTTTAACCAGACTGTAATGACAGAAACAAGTACATTATCAGCCCAATATTGAATGTACAGATGCATCACACGCAGATGCTCCCAGTGGCAGCTGGCTAATAGGCCACCACCCTCCAAGGTGTTAATTGCTTATTATTTTCATTATTTAAATAAACTTTTTTTTTTATAATACCTATCTAAGTATGCATGTGGTAAACATGCACAATAACATGTCATATATAACATATATTACATTATTAGCTTCCTGGTTCATTCTCTTTTCTGGGGTGCTCAAAATATCTCCCAAGCAGAGAAGCAACGCAGTCAATCACTGACTGTTGCCGACACAAGAAACATGCATAGCAACATAAATTTAGCCAATAAGTGTCCTCAAATCTGTTGCCTAAAGAAACTTAATTTTTTGCCTAAAGCAGAGTTGTTCAGTGGTTTTAGGAACATCTGACATTATTAACATGTAATACATGGTTCTAGAAATGCCTCATAGTTTAATCATTTTATTGCACGTTTCTGAATCAGACTCAGTTGGTAATCTGATACACACTGTACTTTCTATATTTGCACATTTGCCTGCAAACCCTAAAGCCTAACCCTAACCCTAACCTGATCCTGAAACTCAGTGTTGTTCAGGAGAAAAGTAAAATTAGGAAAATAGCATTTTCTCAAAGGTCTTGAGGGGGAGTGATATTTGGTCCTCTATTTAAACCCTGATGGAGCGGAGGTGGCATTTAGAGAGAGAAATGATGGCAACAAGGATGTATGATAAGAAAGCTCTTGGCAAGCCTTTAAGGAATGCAACCAAATTATAAAATGAATGTCAGTCTGGCAAGTCTGCCTGAAGAAGGAGCATATAAAAACCCAAAATGTTGCAACTGACTTGCCAGTAAGAGAAAAGCATGCAAAGAAGTAACAAAGACAACAAGAAGAGAAACATACATACATACACATTATACAATCCAAAAACATGAAGATCAGGTGGACTGGATACTCTAAAATTACCCTGGTGTGTATGAATGTGTATGCATGTATGCCCAGATATGGTTGACACTCTGTCCTGGGTGATCCCCCTAGTGCTCGATGCAGTCCTCCAGGTGGACGGTCGCTTCCGGTTGAGAGTATGCTGTGCACGACTGGCTGCCACTTCTCACAGGTGTGTGTGTATATGAAGTGTGTTGATTGTAAAGCGTCCTTGGGTGTCTAGAAAGGCGCTATATAAGTGTAAGTGTACGTATGTATGCAACTAATGACCATTTTCATTAACTTATAGTCTGCTAACTTTTTTATGCCAATTAAATAGTTAGTGAAGTTCTTTTTCACAGAACACACGTGACCTGCAGTTTGTTTGTGGAAAACTGATGAACATAGCCCAAACAGCCTCACTGCGAATGTGTATATGTGTGTGTGTGTGTGTGTGTGTGTGTGTGTGTGTGTTTGGGGGGGGGGGGGTTATTGTGATGCAGAGATCCATGGCACATGTGACTGTTGTGAAGGACAGGTCTAAGGGTGTGAGTGTGTGTGGGTGTTGTGAGGTCATGGTCAGGTTCAGGTTAGTAATGGGAGTGTGGGTGTGTGCTGTGCCCCCCTACAGCCTGAACACACAATAGCAGAGCAAAGCTTTCGGAAGTGCAAGTGTGTGCTCGGGCAGGGGGGCTGGAGCTTTTGTCCCCATGTGTCTCCTTCTACACAATACACACACACCTCAATTATGCACACTTACATACAAAGACACATAAGCTGTAGAAATACACACAAACATCGATATTTCAACCAGTGTATGTTTCTGATTCTGGTTACTGAGGTGATGGTCAGTTAGAAAAGCCTAATTATATACAGATACTCTCACTCTCTCTCTCACACACACACACACACGCGCACACACAAAATTACATATAGATACAGACTGTGTGTGTGTACATCTGGCTGGTCAGAGAACAAAGACTATGACTTGGCTCAGCTTCACCGAGACTGACCGCTTGGCTTGGTCACATGACCCCCATCTCACTTACTGACCACCAATGTCCTTCTACTAATCCTACAAGGGGGGGGGAGAGAGAGAGAGAGAGAGAGAGAGACAGAGACACACAGAGAGAGAAGGTCAAAAAGGAAAAAAAAAAAAAAAAACACTCAAATGGAAGAAGCAAGAGAGTGGTAAGGAAAAAAAACATTTAAAAGTAGAGTGAAAAATCAGACGTGTGTTTCAGGGGAAGGACGCTTAAAAGAACACCTTACAGTGTAGAAAAAAGACAGAATAAACAGACAGACACAGAGAGACACAGAGAGAGAGAGAGACGGAGAGAGAGAGAGAGACGGAGAGAGAGAGAGAGCTTGTGTGCATATAGACAAGCATAACAGAATATTATGACACCTACCTATCAGTGGAAATAACAACCAATGGCTCAGAGTGTCGGCTTAATATGAGTCAAGAAGTTCACTCTCACCTGCACCTTTACCACTGCAGATCTAGAATGTCCCACAAAGTTTGTGGTTTCTGAGATGCTACCACTCTTCACCAGGTGCCCTATTTTCATGCCCTTTTGGACATCAGTCTAATTACTTCCTTTGTCCATGACAATAATAACAAATGGATGCGTCTGTGTGTGTTATTGCTTTATTGTGTCTCATTTTGCTCTTTTCTGCTGCTTGGCTGAGTTCAGGCTGCTGTATGGATTTCTCTCTTATGCTGCACCGCACAGCACACTCAATGAGACCACTGAGAGTGTCTGTGGTGATCCATAAGGTCTGAAAACCCACACACCATACTCACACAACTATACACACAAGTATGCATTCAAAGCCAGTGGGATTTCATTCAAATATACAGCTGCTGTATAACTGACCACTCACAAAGCTTCACAAAATTACACAGAGGTCTGAGAACAAGGACAGGTCAAAACCTGAGAAAAGCGGTGTACAAATACTACCCAACATTATCCAAACTGAGTAAAGAAGAAGTAAAGACCACCACATAGTACTAGAGCATCTTCAAAAAATGTTTCTATTGTGAAAAAGTCCCACGTGTTCATAATTTAAAAAAGTGTCATATACTTTGTATTCTTTACACTTAAAGTGGTATATTTCACTACTTTTAACATTTATAGAGTTATGAACTCAAACTGAAACAATAATTAGAGATCCTGGATTTCAGATTTTTATTAGCTATAAGTCATTTTGAAAAACAGTAAAACAACGCCACTGGACACATCTGTTAAAATGCTATTCACAGACTTCAGCTCAGCATTCAATACCATCATTCAGCACTCAGCACCTGATCAGAAAGCTGACCTCACTGGGGCTGAACACCTCTCTCTGCAACTGGATTCTGAACTTCTTGACTGGGAGACCTCAGTCTGTCCGGATCATCAACTCATGACTGTGCAGCAATGCACAGCTCCAATCACATCAACTTTGCAGAGGACATGACTGTGGTGGGTCTCATCAGTATAAATAATTAGTCCTTAGAGGAGGTGGAACAATCAGGGTTCATACACCTTTTACAAGGTAAAATTCAAGCACTTTCAAGGCCCATTTTCAAGTTTTTCCAGAACCTTTCAGCTGTGGTAAATTAATGATAATGGTGATCTCAAAACTGTGATTCAGCGATAATCAATATATCTCAAAACTATTCTCCACACTTCACAGCAACTATGCTACTGAGAAAAAAATACTTCAAAGTAAGTAAATAGCAGGAATGATGGATTTATTGGTGACAGTTTCACACAATTTAAATACCAATGTTCTTCACCGCATGTTTATCTTACTCATTTGACAGAGCAGTTACTGTTGTATTGTCAAATTTGGAGGTGAGTTGAGAGCATTTATACATACATATACTCAAAATTATTGTTTTGCTTTTTGTCATCAGATTTTGATGCTTCTTTCCTAAATATAATTAAAAACAGGAGGAAAGTGTTATTTACAATGTTTATTCTCAATACATTTATCATTAAGTTTAAGGTGTTAGACTTGGAGTGTGGTAAGTGTAGTAATTACAAACATAGCGTTTGTACTTACTACACTTACCACACTATCCTCTATCGCCTCTATCACTAGCATTGTTGGCTTTTTGGGAGCACTGGCTAAAAGCCCTGTATTTTATAATGCTGGGAGTGAACAGAGGTGGACTACTTAAGTTTGTACTTGTTATCATGTTTCACTAAACCCAAAGCCCATTTCACACCAGAGTTCTCCTTTAAAGTCATTTACTTCTCATATGCCAAGATGTATGTACAGTCCTTTGTAAACAGGTGACAGTGTATCAGAGTACAGAGGGCTGAATACTAATGCACAATACACTTTCCAGATTTGTATGTATTTAAAAATTGTGGAGAAATATCTATAAATTCCTCTCAGTTCACAATTACTTGCTACTTTGCATTGGCCTACTACACTAAATCCTAAAAAAATACACTTAAGTTTGTAGGTGTAACGTGTGGAAAAGTTAAAGGGGAATGAATACTTTTTCAGAGTTCATCGGTCCACTGTAGTAGAGAAAACTGGCTGATGACTGTAACTGTACTGTACTCTGATTTACTCACATTGGCTAAAGGCAGTGGTACATTTTGCAGAGTAATATTGATGCTAAACAATTTTCGTTATGTTCACTGCGTATGCCATTAATGGTCGTGCTGTAACTGAAAAACTAGCGTTACCACATTTTATCACACACCATGCTTCATAAAAATAAGTCTGCAAAACCGCCAGCTGGCGGTGTGCATACATACGCTAGCAGGCTAGCTAACACAGCCTCCCGTCATGTTACTGCTGTTATCACCGGCTCACTGTGTCTGCAAGGCAGGGTTGCCAGGTCCAACAAAAATATCCAGCCCAAAGTCAGTCTAAAACTCGCCCTTCAGAAGCTTAAACTAGACCAAAAAATGTGTCACATGTTTGAAGCAAATGGCAAAACAACTATGACTGTACGACTTAGTGTTTTGTTTATAAGAGATTTATTATCAGTCCATCAAACCTTTTTCTTTTTCCCAGTCCTTGCAATACCGCCTCCCGCATTTACCTGGAATATTAGTTAGTGACTGTTTTCTCTTCACCCTCTCTCTCTCTCTCTCTCTTTGCGCGAGTGAAGCCTTTTTTATTTTACGCTCTGCAATTTTTTTCTTTAAGCAAACTTTAGTCAGATAGTTATTTATTGTAAAGTAAAAGCAGTTAGAATTTCAAGCATTTTCAAGCACTTTCTCCAAAATTCCAGCACTTTCCAGGCCTGGAAAACAAAATGTTAAAATTCAAGCATTTTCCAGGATTTCAAGCACCCATACGAACCCTGAACAATTAAGGACTGGTGCAGAGTCAAGAACCTGTCTCTGAATGTTGATAAAACTAAAGAGATGTTTTTTTTTTGGAAGAACACAGAGAAACCTCTCCACTGAACATTGATGGCTCCTCCATGGAAACTGTCAGGAGCACAAAATTCCTTGGTGTTCAGTGGCAGAGAAACTCACCTGCTCCCTCAACACCAGCTCCATAAGTAAGAGAGCCCAACAGTGTCTCTACTTTCTGAGAAAACTATGGAAAGGTCATCTGCCACCCCCAATCCTCACCACCTTCAACAGAGGAACCATAGAGAGCATCCTGAGCAGTTGCATCACTGTCTGGTTTGGGAACTCCATTGCATCTGACCAAAAGACTGTCCAGTGTATAGTGAGGATGGATGAAAAGATCATTGGGGTCTCTCTCCCATCTCTCACAGATGCCTTCTGGTAGAAGATGCGACAGTATTCAGACCCTCACTGCTAGACTGTCGAACAGTTTCATTCCTCAGGCTGTCAAACTCCTCAACATACACAGTCTGATTCTCAGGGATAAAATTTCACTCTACATTTGCACGCCACTGTATTTGCCTACGTAATCACTGAAATATTTGCACATTGTCAAAACTGCTACTAATGATAAAACTGCTGCCAAAAACACACACTGTAGGCTGAATCTTAATTTCTATTAGATATCACTCAGTACTACATACACAATGACCAACATTTGTACTTTGTTTTAGTCTTGTTAGACAAGCATCATTTTGTATTTTTTGTACTTATTAGGGCGTATAGTTATTGTTTGTTTTTCGTTGCACTAGTGTTCTGTGGTGCACCTGGTCCTGAAAGAATGTTGTTTCATTTCAATATGTACTGTACTGTATATAGCTGAAATGACAATAAAAGACTAAACATCACTTCTGCTCTTCATGTAAAATATCTGCATTGTCACTTTAGAACAGTATTTTATTATACATTTATAAAAAACAATCTAGTTCAACACTGTAAATGTCTGCTGCTCATGTACATACTGTAGATTGTAATGTAACTGTGACTCTCAGACTTTAACTACTAGAACCACAAAGAGCTGAGATATTAAAGGGGCATTATTAGTTAGGCACTTTATGATGCATGGCATACACGACCAGAGATACAGCTTATGAAACACACAGGAATCAGAATCAGATGTGAAATATTTTTTTCACATGTTCAGGTATGGAGAGGCAGAGACTCTGGAATGCCCAAAGCATGGTAGATGAATTTGGGGGATGGGGGAGGATGTGGGGGGAGTTGCTACATGTGGATCTGGTCACAAGAGTGGCTGAAATGGCTGCCTGGGGGCTGTCAGAATCCATAACACCTCCACAACATGACATGTGGTGATGAGATTAATGGTTTTATCTGGATATGAAGCTGTAGCATTATTAACCCGGAAGTAAGAATAGTTATATCCTGCCACCATTGTTATAATTCGACTATTCTGCAGTATTTACCTGTAATTACAAGCATATTTATGTAACAGGTATTATTTCTGTATTCTGAAGCAGGTAGTTAATCTTTATAAAACATTAAATTGTTACAATAAAATTGCTAATTACACTGTAATAAGAGCAGAATAAATAAAGCATCACTAAATTCTGAATAGTCTAATATTCCAGTAGAGCTCTAGTTTTCTACATGTATTAAAGATCAGAACACTGTAGCAGACTGATATTTTGGTTAGATGATAAAATTAATATTTGTAATAATGTCACAGGCCCATAATCATAACAGACAACAAATGGAGAATCCATGCCTGCAATCAAAAATCAGTATCAAAATAGGACAGATCAATACTTCCCATCTACTGCAAACTGAGAAATACCAGATAAAAACACATGAGTAGCCTTAAAACTAAGGAACATGCAATTTTCAAATGACAGTAGGTCAGGGACTTCTAGCAGGTCAGCAGATTCTGGGCTTAATAAACAGATTTATTGTTAAGGCAACAACGAGAGATTTTTATTTCATTTACTGGCTTTAAACTGGATTATTTTAAGTTTTAAACCTATTCTTAAATCTACTCTTTTATTTCTACAAAAAGAATCATATTATTTTGCTTTATCCTTCAGATCACAGTGGAGCTTAATGTGATTCTCCAACATAATACTGACCGTCTGACCACACAAACGGTCACTCTCTGCTCATTCAATTTCAGCACAATTTCCCCTGATTGGCTCTTAGCTGACCTTTGACCCCTTTGGCCAGGGCACCTCTGCAAGAGAAAATGACGGCCTTTATCTCAGATACACCACACACACAGCAGCAAAACACACACTTAACCTAACAGCAACCTTAGAGGAATGCTTCACCCTCAAATCATATTTACATTATTTTCCACTTATTACAGATGAAGCAGATCTGTCAAGACAGGTTGGGAGTCCAAATTTTGCTTCATTAGTTTAAATCTGCAGCGGCAAAGATAATGTTAATAGTCTAAACAGCCCAGTTCCACAACGTCCCTCAAGCCACTTAAACAGCATCCAGATCCACACGACAATTTTTCTACTGTCTGATATTTTTTCAGCAGAACAATACAGTGCTGACAATAGTTTTTCACTCTGACATACTGTCTCACAGCACTCATACAGAAACTCACATGAAGCAAAATCAGATTAATTTTTTTTCTTACTATACAAAAAACCCACCTAAACAGTGTTTCACTTTAAAGACTGAAAATGTTAACACTGATTGTAAATCAGAACATATAATTGTGTGACTGGTAACTCCAGGTTATAGGCCTAAAATCTCTTGTCAAGGCTTTATAGCGAAATGAACAATAACATTTTCTCGCTTTCCATTTAGTTGGGTTTTCAAATTTTCCATTTTAACCTGGAATTTTTGTAATATTAAAATGTTATGATATGAGTAGTTATGTGGCCAGCCTTTAAATGAGTTAAATGCAAAAAAAAAGCCTCCATCATACTCACACACTTTGTTCCACGCTGGTGCGGTAACAACATTCCGTGTTTAGGTGCCATTTTAATGTGATGGCAATCCGATAACACTGTCAATAAGCACAAGAGCTGTCGATTTGGCTCATCCATTCACTACATGCCTGACTGCAGGTGCACAGTCATCTCTCTTGAAGAATCAGCATTAATCACTGATATACAATGAAGCAGAGCTCAAAAAAAGCCAGACTTTCTCTTAAATCTCCCAACACATTTGGACAAACATTTTATTCAGTTTAAAGCACCTCTAACCTTTGCTGGTTAACTTTTACTGCTGGTTAACTTTTACAAAGCCACAATCAAAAGCCTACTGACATTCTGCTGCACAGTCTGGTTTGCCAGCTGCACAGCACAAGACAAGAAAGACATGCAGTGAGTGGTGAGCGAAGCAGAAAAAATCATGGGCACCTCACTTACCCCCCACAGTGACATCTACAACAGCCGACTTCAGAAAAAAGCTACCTGCATTTCATCAGACTCTACTCACCCTGGACACGCTTTGTTCTCCACTCTTCCCTCTGAGAAGAGGTTCAGACTATTAAAAACAAAAACCAACAGACTGAGATACAGCTTCTACACTCAGGCTGTGAAAGCCATAAAACCTCCTCCCCAACCTCAACAGACTGATCCATCAACAAACAGTCATACATCTTGATGGTCAATCACAGGTCCTCCTCTCCCCCAATTGCACAAATTGCACACATCACTTTAATACATGGACATATGGCCAGTCACAGGTCTCCCCTCTCCCAAACTGAACACATTATTTAAATAAATGTACATATTTTTATTTATTTAATTAGTGCTTAAATATTTTCACTTAATGTTATTGTTTGTATTTTGCCTTAAATACTGCCTTAGAGAGGTTGCTAAACTCATTTCACTGTTTTAACACTGTTCTTAACATTGTTTCTTCAGCAACAATAAAGATCTATTCTATTCTATTCTATATCAAGTAACAAAAGTTCATGTGAGGGCCTAGTTTTTCATAATTTACCATTTTTTATTCTCCTAAATTTTAACCACCACTTGCTCTTAAATGGCATGTTTTGCTGAATTTAATATAATAGTGATAAAACATGCATTTTTCTCCAGTATAACCAGTATAACTTCTCCAGAATTATCTGCATTTAATAACAGATTTTCACTTAGAATAACAATAAAACGTTTTTAAAAAAGGGCAAAAACCCTTTGCACATCAATTTTCAAGTGTTCATCACATCCACTATGTTTTATTGAGACATAAGGTCCTAATAGTGTGAACTCAAATAAGATGCTTAGAGATCTTCAAGCATTTGACTTTTATATATTGTTCGATATTTTCAATAAAATATATTAAAAAATTACTCTATAAATAAAATTTACTTACTTAAAAACAAAATGGTGAACAATCCTAACTCAACTAGTCTCTCTACAATGAAGCATATTTCCCATCAAACTATTCTAAATGACTTTGTTGACATCAATTGTGGAGAAAGTTGAAAAAAAGGATGCATCGAATATTCAGCAAGTGAAATTATTTGTCCGAAAATTTCTACTAATAAAGTTGACCTTTTTCTAGTTACAGCCCTAGAACCAAACAATGACAGAGAGAGTAACAACAAGAACTAACTTGTTGTGTTTAACACACATTACAAAGAGACAGACAGCAGCTCCTCATCATGCTTGCTCTCTCACGGGCTATATGTCTTATGTTACTGTGATTTTATCACAGGGAAGGGTGTTCTGACGACGTGAAGCAGAGTAACAAACTTTTTCCCCATGATAATATCACAGTAATGCACCGTCTTGTCTTCTACAAAATGGGCATTTTGATAAAACACCAATTTTCAATTCAGAAATGTTATTACATTTAAAAATCTAATGTTAAAATGTATTTTTAATCATTAAAAAAAAGTCTCTTCTGTAAATGTTAGTACCTCTTCTGGTTACATTTCATATACTGATTAATATTCAAAGTGCAAGTAAGATCCATTTTCTACAGAGAACAAACTGCATATGTTACTGAACCCTTAGTCTTCATGTACGGAACATTATTTCAAAAATGGATAATGCAGTCTGTGAAAACGTTACTGCACCTTAAATATGGTATATTTTATTTTGTCCACTGTTTTTACAATTCAGAAAATTCACAGAAAATGCAACAGTGTATTTCAGTCTTTTATTCCCTGTAGAGGTGAACTGTATTATTTACTGTCACTGAGAAAGTCAACTAAATGTGTCATTTGACCAGGGGCGCGCACATTTTACACAAGAATGTGCTATAATCAAATTCAGGTGTGAATATGAGTGTTAAATGAGAGAAATCACCTGTGAACACACACTCCTCAGCCATCACAATGATTCATTCAAGTCCATCAGCAGTGTACTTGATTTAACACACTGAAGTACTGATCAGTCAAACCAGATACTGGATGATAAATAATACTGGACTGAGGACACGTTAGGAAAGTCTTAATCCAGCACATTCACAGAGAGAACATCTTTACTTACTGTGTTATTTATATCATTCTAATAAGACTCCTGCACAGTATTATGTGAGAGTGCCTAAAAGAGTGTGTGTGTGTGTGTGCGCGTGTGTGTGTGTTTATTGAGACACAATGCCATACCCTAAGAATAAAATAAAACACACATCACACAGCTCAAGGCTCTGAAACTCTAAACAGGTAAATCATTCATCTACAGATTCAGTCTAAAGCACACACATACACACACTCCAGCCAGTACAACCTGCTATAACAACCGTATAACGATCTGAAATCAATTAAAAACAGCCATTAAGAAGAGTTACTGTAGTCACTGCTACTGCTCTTACCTCATTACTGTGTGTACTTAAAGTTGGCACCCATCAATATTTCTAAACTTCTGCATCATTTTTCTGCCACCACTTCTAATCAAAAGTCATCTAAAGTGAATGAACTTGAAACGCGTCTTTGTGGCAGAGCTTAACCGGTCAGAACTGTTCAGAGTGGTGGTGATAGAAAGCAGATGTATGAAGCTTTAATGTAAAGGTTTTAAAAGACTACTACAAATATGGTGCCACTGTATTACATTTTAAAAATCTGTGGAGTCCATGTTTAATACAGTGAAGATAATTATCAAATATTTCCACAGAGGATATTTTTAGACTTAAAATCACAGTCAGGTCTAACATAACTTGTTATGGTCTAACACAGTCAGGTCTAACATAACATAAGTTATGTCTAACATAACTTGTACTAAATACTAATAAACTCAAAACCACACAAACATCTGTGAGTGAAATACAAATATTAATGCATCTGATGTTCTTTAACAGCGAGTTCCGGTGCACTATACATCAAACAGAAGTGTCTGTTATTCTTTTTATTAGAGAAGAATATAAACTACATTCTGAATGAAGACAACTGTAGAGGATTTCACATTTAACGCAATATGAACAGCAGAGAGATGGATGAGCTGATCTGTTTCTGCTCTCTCTCTCTGTATATACATGCATGGAGTATGGCCTGTGTACTGCACATTGATTTTTGAACAATATTGATCTTCCACCTTTGATACAGCCAAGATCTATTGTAATGACATTGTATCTAAATCCTATTTGCTGCTCCCTCGTTTCAAACATAATAAACTAAAAAGGCTGGATGCTGGCCCATTCCGTTTGTACTCCTCCCCCCTTAAAATCATCTATACTCTTATTAATCTTTTTGGAGAGAAAAAAAGAGACAGAGCTGGTCATGAAAATAAAATCATCAACCAGGACAGTACATCTCACACACACACACACACTCATATCAGAATACTCCTTGTATTTTCTTCCTCCTTGTATATACGATCATTGTCCATTTTATTAGCTCCACTAACTAAACAGATGCACTTTGCACAATTACAGACTGTAGTCCATCTGCTTCTCTGTATACTTTCTACTTTTCTGCACACGCATGTTCGTTCAGAGCCAGTGGCCAGAAAAGCATTGATCTGAGCAGCAGTCAGCAAGCGACACATATGCACATCAATCCTGCCTCAC
>BRDA01012659.1:30128-43502 GCA_036984385.1 Crenuchus spilurus | reverse complement strand
TCTATCTATCTATCTATCTATCTATCTATCTATCTATCTATCTATCTATCTATCTATCTATCTATCTATCTATCTATCTATCTATCTCTGTCTGTCTGTATCTCTCTATCTATCTATCTCTGTCTGTCTGTATCTATCTATCTCTGTCTGTCTCTATCTATCTATCTATCTATCTATCTATCTATCTATCTATCTATCTATCTATCTATCTATCTCTGTCTGTCTCTATCTATCAGTCTTTCTGTCTCTATCTATCTATCTATCTATCTATCTATCTATCTCTATCGGTCTGTCTGTATCTATCTATCAGTCTTTCTGTCTCTATCTATCTATCTATCTATCTATCTATCTATCTATCTATCTATCTATCTCTATCGGTCTGTCTGTATCTATCTATCTATCTATCTATCTATCTATCTATCTATCTATCTATCTATCTATCTATCTCTATCGGTCTGTCTGTCTACATCTTTTTTTATGCTGTTTAATTTTTCACAGTAATGGTTTTATCTTGATTTTTTGTTTTGTTTTCATAATTATTTAAACTTAACTACTTCCTGTAACAAGAACAAGTAGGTTGTACGATAACCAAACCACGAAGTAAATAAACTGAACTTACTTTTGATCACGACCCACTAATTCATTTAAAATAAAAATGAAGTTAAAAAATAATTGTTATTAATACTTTTGTTTTGTTTTTTAGTTCTATTTTGGTAATGACACTTTTTAATTTGTCGTATTTTTTTCTACATCTGTCTGTCTGGCTATCTCTATCTATCTATCTATCTATCTATCTATCTATCTATCTATCTATCTATCTATCTATCTATCTATCTATCTATCTATCTATCTATCGGTCTGTCTGTCTACATCTTTTTTTATGCTGTTTAATTTTTCACAGTAATGGTTTTATCTTGATTTTTTGTTTTGTTTTCATAATTATTGTTAATAAAAAATTGAAGTAAAAATAAAATTTACTTAATCACCCAGCACTAGTTTTCATTCAAGTCAAATAAATGAAGCACCAAACCAATAGCATGTTGGATGAACAAGAACAATGTCCTTCATCAATTCAAATCAATCCCTCTGGCCTTTACCACTTTGAACAGTATTTTTATGAAGTGCCATTTGCTAATTTTGCAGCCTCATTCTCAGTTACTCCCTTCCCCCGCACCTTACTGCCCGCCACTGCTACAACCTGGTTTGCCCCGCCAGGCGAGTGTCCAGACATAATCAGATTAATGTGGGCGGTGAGTTGTGGGCAGACAGTGCCCATCTGACCCTTCATGGTCTCCATATTCTTTAACAATGATAACTAGCTCTCTATAACTTTCCATTTACAGTGAAAACAGTGTGCTTTAGTAATGTAACCAGATTATCAAAACACATATTTTACACAAATACCAGTTTCCCTGTAGATTTTCAGACATTTGAAGGCAGATGAAACAGAGGAAATGGCTCAAAATGGCTTGCTATATTAATCCACAATCCAAACAGTATTTATTTATTTAAAGTTACTATTTCTGTGTTACAACAGCAACACTATGCATTTCCATTTGTATATCTGATGCTAATGGGTGTGGGCTTTTTTTGGATGGATGCTGCTGGTCGACGCCTCTTACTGTGACAGTTTGGACACATGCAGTGTATGAGCCTCTGATTACCTCCCTCCCTAATCCCTGCAGTTTCCTAATGAGAGGATTGAGCCTAGCCCTGTGCAAGACACCAGACTGCTGAAACATGCTTTACTCTTTCAATTAGACTTACTGTATTAGTGCTGCTTCATTTATTGTGCAAGAGCTTCTAATTAGATCTGTAACAGCATGGCTCCTACCCATCAGCAGGAAACACAGGCCCAACTTTTTAGGGCAGATGCAATAGCTCAAACGTGCTGTTGCTTGTACCTACAATGGCCTAGTTGTCATTTTCTCTTTACAATGCGTCACACACATAAATGACATCCTACTGCAAAACATGACAGCTGTACTAATTGGCTGAATTTTAATTCTGCTTCATAAGAATAACATCAGTGGCGAAGCCTTTATAGATATTTTTAACAAATAAAATCCTCTAGAGAATAGCATCTCTTGACACGTTAATGCACAGCTGCTGTTTATTTGCTGATTAGAACATATTAAAGCAATGCTTTTATTATCCAGTGTTACTTTCAGCACATTAATAGAGATTGTGCACTACAATGAGCAAGAAAATGCTTTTCTTCCCTTTTAGAAGATTGGTTCTGTTACACAGGTACAGCACCAAAGGTTAAGGCACCGCTAAAAATGTTAATTTGCTAATTTGGGCAGTGAGTGTTTAAATAAATAATTAAATAATAGAATAAATGCTAATGAAAATGCAATAAGTAGCCATTTATTTATGCTAATGTATTTAAACCATTCCTCATCGTAGCCCAGTATTATCATTACCCACTACCTGGTTCGGTTGATCAATACTTAATTTTGTTAAATCAAATGCTGTTGATAAATGTAATAAATATAAGCGATGGCCGTGGAGCTCTGAAGCTCTGAACATCTGGAAACTTTTCGTCAGATAAGCCTATGACCTACTTTTTTCTTTTTTTTTTAAATTTTTTTTTTTTACTGTATTTAAGTTTATTTACATTTATTCTAATGATAGATGCTGTTTTCACAAGTAAAATCACACTTACTGCTAAGAAACATTGTTTTAAATAATGTTCAGGTGCCGAAGACGTTTACACAGTACTGTATATAATATCAAAAATAGGTCAAGTCAGTCAACTTCAATCAGTTCTTGAATTTCAAGACCAAAAGACTCCAAATCCAAAACCGTGTACAGTATTAATCTTGAGTAACTTCGACCCAGCTGACTCTTCTATTAAAGCCTCAGTAGTGACCAAACATATTTTCCAAACAACTGTGAAAGCAGGAAGTTCTGGTGAGGTAAATCTGCTGCTTGATCACAAGATTGGGCAAAAAAACAGTGTTTTTAAATGAAATCTTACCCTGCCCCATCTATCTCTAGGAGTTCGATCTCGTCCGGGCCCACGTCGTCAATACCAGTGGTTATCGGAGTCACGCTACAGCATCCCATGTCTGCTGAGCCCACCGTCTCCTCTGCTGTTTTCCACACTTATCCTGGTGGTCCCTCCCTGCGGCTACACACTGTGAGCCATCTGCCCCTGTGCCCCACTCACCCCAACAACTTGCCCCTCACCCTGACCTAAACAGAGCCACGCGCCCAAACTTTGGGGGTGGGTGGAGGCAACAACACAGCAAGAAATGTAGAGAAGCAAACAAACTTGCAAAGATGTGTCAGTGAGGGATGATGTTTGGGTCAAGTCTTGAAGTCTTAATGACGTCCAAACAAAAATAGAGAGAAATCCTAACAATGACCCAAGCACGTAAAAAAGTGTTGTGAAGTTATCAGAAAACCAGCAAGCACTGATACTGTATACACCAAGCAACATGTGCTGTACTCTTTCTTCCTGTCAGTTCTGCTGTGACGCAGCTGTGGCCAAGTCAACTTCCTCACTCAGTGAACAGTTTCAACCCTAACTGTCTGAACTGCTGCCTCTGTGCTCTGCCTATACAAATGAAACTATTAATTACAGCCAGTGTGACACACGAAGCAACTCTAGAAGCTCATGTAATACCCAGATAAGATGATTACATGTCGAGGAGCCCATATACAAACAACAATAGTCACAACACCAAACCGCAAACCGTACGTTACCTATGAGTTGTTTACAGTGGTGAATGGCACACAGTGCCAAGATGAACTTTACGTTAGGGCTCAGCACATTTAATTCCTTGGCAGAAAAGGGAAAAAAGGGTGGCCCAGATGATTGGTGTGATTATGTTATTGCTGTTTCAACATCTATATCTTTTATTGACCTCCTAAATATGAAAAACTACCAATGAGACCATATATATACAAGCATTTTTATGTTTCCCTATTTTTAACCCTTTCTCCCATTGTGTTGCCAATGGTTAAATTGTTAATTTCACCCAAAATACTCTTGATTTCAGAGATACAAATCAAATGGGTGTTTCTCAGTTTCTGTGGGGAATGTATAATGTAGGATCTGGTAATCTAACACCTTGCCTGACATGCATCACTCATCGCTGTGCTCATTAGTTTACTATTACTGAGTAATTAAGGAGAATTTCTTAGTAGTGAATGGAAGTGATAAAGTGATAAAGTGACAAACCTGCAGCATAATCCAATAATTAAATGATACATGTTGTCAGTTGATTTTGGGGGACATTTGTTGCTAGTGGAAAGAGGAAGCCGTGGGTGTAATGTAAAGAGAAAAAAGATTGGTAGCCACATAATCAGTGTGGTTCTATCACAGCGTTGTTCAGTGGTCAGCATATTTGCCGACGTCCTGTTAGCCAGCAGTGTGCTAACACATTTGCCAACAGAGATCCTTTTAACATGCAGTGAGCTAACACGTTAGCCAACAAAGATCCTGTTAGCCAGCAGTGAGCTAACACATTTGCCAACAGAAATCCTGTTAGCATGCAGTCAGCTAACACATTAGCCAGTAGATATGCTTTTAGCCATTGAGCTGATACATTGGCCAAGAGAGAGCCTGTTAGCCAGCACTGAGCTAACATGTTAGCCAACAGAGATTCTGTTAGCTAACAGTGAACTAACACATTAGCCAAGAGATCCTGTTAGCCAACAGTGAGCTAAGACATTTGCCAAAAGAAATCCTGTTAGCATGCAGTGAGCTAACACATTTTCCCAACAGAGATCCTGTTAGCCATCAGTGAGCTGATACATTTTATAAAAAGAGATTCTGTTAGCCAGCACTGAGGTAACATGTTAGCCAACAGAGATCCTTTTAGCCAGTATGAGCTGACATATTAACTAAAAGATTCTATTAACCAGCAGTGAGCTAACATTAGTCGACAGTGATGTTAGTCAACAGTGAGCTAACATATTAGCCAACAGATCCTGTTAGCTAACAGTAAGCTAATACAGTAGCCAACGACAACGAGTGATTTCCTGTTCGCCAGCAGTGAGGTAAAATATTAACTAAAAGATTCTATTAACCAGCAGTGAGCTAACATGTTAGCCAACAAAGAGCCTGTTAGCATTCAGTGAGCTAACACATTAGCCAACAGAGATCCTGTTAGCCAGCACTGAGCGAACATGTTAGCCAACAGAGATTCTTTTAGCTAACAATGAACTAACACATTAGCCAACAGGTCTTGTTAGCCAACAGTAAGCTAACACAGTAGCCAACAACAACGAGAGATTTCCTTCACTGAGCTAACTTGTAAGTCAGATTAATTAATTTTTTTAACATATTCTGATTCTGATTATCCTGGAAATGGTACCAAATAATTGCTTTTACATCTCAATTGACCTGACCTGACCTTGTATCATGTTATCGTATACATCTGTCTTTTCTCAAATTTACATTTACAGCAATTGAACATTTGCTCTGCTATTGCACAAAATATATTGTGACTTTCACAGATTTTTCAGTGCTTTTCAAGAAATGACAGAATATGTCAGATTTAAGCAGTGAAATATTTTATTGAGGCCTTTTAATCTTTTCATATATAGTAACAAAAAGATTCTGTTTACTTGTAGAACACCTCAAAATTGCTTATGTTTTTGCCCATCCTGCAGCATAGTCATGTATGTCCATCAGTCTTTGGTGACGTCTTCTCTGAGCTAATGTGTGATTCCAACTTCTCTGAACGTAAAGGCTGACAAGACAGTGACTGAGCCAGGTCAAGTTCAGTTGGCTTGAAGTAACTACGTCGTCCATCCTGGCAGGCTCGAGTCTTGAGCCCACGGGTGAAGTTCGATCCTTCACTCAGAACAGGACTAGATAGAGATGTGATGGTAGTCTTAGCCCTTGCTAACTCTGTTGGTATTCTAGGGTCAGAGGTTATTCCAGGATGCTGCCAAGTGCATTTGCTGAGCCGCAGTTCTACACGATTGGACGTGGCTTTGCTAAAGCGTGGGCGCATTTGGTGCATTTCTACAGCTTTAGCATTGGGACACTTTTGGATCATACCTGAGGCTTGCTTAGACTGTGAACATGAAATGGCACTGATAGCAGAGGGGCATATTGGCAAAGGCACATTATCATTGGCTGGTGTTTCTGAGGTAGTTGGAGAAAATTCTCCACCAACTGAATTCTGTCTTGCCTCAGCAGGATCCATGAAGAACGAGGAAGATGAAACAAAAGAGGAAGATTTGGCTACTAGAGGAGATACAGAATTATTGGCCGTGGTTTGAAAACATGTTGACCCAGTGGCTAAATTTTCTCCATTTGGTGCCAGAGAAGCTCTTTGTATCTTCTTAGAAGTGAAGACGCTCTTGGGATGGTCCATCCTGACGGGTCCGGCTGTTCTGCTCCTTTGTTTTGCTGAAGGTATGCTTGTGCTTTCTCCACAATACAGCAGGACAAAGTCTTTCTGGCTGTTCAGAGGCAACAGCTGCAGCCGACTGTGACACTTCTCAAAGATTTCTAAGGCTAGATCTAAGAAAGAAAAAATGACATGATGTGAAGGTCATGACAGCTAGAATTTAATGCAGTTGCATCTCAAAGAATTATGAATGACTCTACAGCAGGGATGCCCAGTCATGGTCCTGGATATCTACCACCCTGGAGGGCTCAGATCCACCACGTTTGATGAAAGCCTTAATTACCTGGATGTGGTAAATTAGTTGGAGATCTCCAGGACCTGGATTGGGCACCACTACTCTACAGGGAACAAACTTGTGCGTCATTTCATCACATTGTAATGAACAGTTTCTAATAATTTAAATGAAATAATAAAATTTAGCACAGGGTATTTTATGTTGTATTTTGTCCAATATATTAAATTCAGCAAATAAATTCCACGTTTGTTCACTATAGAGTAGAGGTACCCAATGGTGGTCCTGGAGACCGTGCAGAGCTTCACCCTACATCTAACATACCTCATCTACGTAACAGAGCCCTTTGATGACTCAAATGTGTTGGATATGAACCCTCCATGGTGGTAGATTATTGGGCATCCCTGGTGTAGAGAATCGGTTAACCTTCTTCGCTTTTCAAATCAACAAAATGCATAATTTGTCCAAATTTTTGCCTAAAACTGTACATGTATGTGAGAGTATAGGTTTACAGTTATTTATCATTTTTAGAGATGTAGTTCCAGCTGTTAAACGCCCCGACATGGCATTTTTGTGCATTAAAATGAGAAGTTTGTTCTCTATAGAGGATGCATTAGCTTATTTTCACTTAAACATATTTTTAACTAGTTCCTAAAATAAAGGTTTCTGAGTAGGCAGGGTAGGTTACATTGCAATTTGTGGAACTTCTGTAAATCAACAAAATCTCATTTTCAAAACTGTACCATCCACTGAAAGGTTCTGTAGAGAAACAAAAGTGGTTTAACACCTTTATTTTTAAGATAAGCCAAAGCACTTCCACTTTAGTATTACCCAGTGTTTCACTGACTGTTCTTGGCACCACTTCCTTCAGCACTTCACAGTTTGTATGAAGGGCGGGGTTGCAGTTCATTTCCAGCAGCCAGACCTGCATACAAGCAGTTTTATATATGAATCACACAGGTAGTTGCAGGGACCTCACACTTAAATAATACCTTAAATATTGCACAAGTAATTGATTGTCATCCACTGTAACATTGTAAGTATATAATTGAATATTTTACTTAAAATTAATCCATCATATCAACTCTTAAGGTATGATTTACCATTTGAGTGGTTTGTAATCAAATCCCAACCATTAGATGGCATCCTTACTTCACTATCTAAAAATTCACTTTATTTATTTTGGTTTTATTGAAATACATGTGCTCTCCCCAAACTACACCTCGCATATAATTAATGAAGGAAGATGCATATATTGTATATTAATGCATACACTGTATATACTTTACAGCAGACACAATGTGATCAGACCACACAAGTCATATGCCATGTGTCATAAGGTAATGGAGCTTATACCATTTTGTATGTACCTGTATGCCAGCTACGGGGGGCATTGGGTCTGAATCTGTATAGTACATAGTGAGAATGTGCTGCCATGCTGGTATGAGTGGATCACACACAGCAGTGCTTTTAAACACTTCAGTGTCACTGTTTGAGATAAAATATTGCACTAATTAAAACTATCCATCCAACAGTGTCCTGCGTCTGCTGATGAAGGACTAGAGGATGACCCACACAAACTCTGCAGCAACAAATCAGCTACTGTCTCTACTGTACATCTACAATGTGGGTGTGTCTAACACAGTACACAGTGAGCTACCACAGCAGCTGTGCCATTTCTGATTCACTCATACCAGCGCAGAACTCACTAACACACCACCACCATATCAGTGTCACAGCAGTGCTGAGAATGATACATGACCTAAATAATATCTGCTCTGTGGGGATCAAAGGGGGCCAACAAAGTACACAGATGGACTACAGTCTGTAATTGTAGAACTACAAACCAGTCAGTGAAGTTAAAAATGGACAATAAGGGTACAGTCACACATCCCAAAATTAGAATATTGTGTAAAAAGTAAATTTTTGTTCATAATTTAATTTAAAAAGGTCCTTGTTTCTTCTGAACATGATATTACTGTGCTTGTCTAGCCAGCCAACTCATCAAATTTCGCAAAAGTCACTTTGTAATGAATATAAATATAAGAGTTTAACTTTTTGAATTAAATTATGAACACAAATCAACTTGTTGGTTTTAATGTTATGGCTAATCATGTACACTCCCCTCCAAACATATTGGAACAGTGAAGCCAGTCACTTTATTTTAACTGTAGACTGAAAACAAATGTTTAGTGATGCTCACTTGAGGGCAAGCAAAGTATTTGCAATTTGAATCTGTTCCAAGTTTATCTGTTCCAGTATTTTTGCTCACAAAAAAATGGGTGGGATCAGACAAAAAGTGCTATCTTCTGAACTGTGTAATTACCTGGAAATAAAAGCTGAAATGTGGAGCTTTTGAACGATTAAATGTTACACCTATAGCACCTTTCTAACACCCAAGGATGCCACGCACCATCGAGAATCAGCGACCGCAGGACAGAGTGCCAACTTGGCAAACATACATTCATACACACCAGGGTTCACCAATTCACCTGAAATCCATGTTTTTGGACTGTGGGAGGAAACCCACATGGGGAGAACATGGAACCTCCACCCAGATGGGGGCTTAAACCCTAGACCTTAGTGCTGAGAGGCAAACGAGCTAGCCACCGTGCCACCCATCTCATATTCATCTTCAGCAAAAGTAAAGGGATTGGCCTTATTGTTCCAATACTTTTGGAGGGATGCAAAAAATAGCATTATCACCGTTCTTCTCTTATCTCAACTGTAGTCAGTCAGTCAAAACATGTTTGCTTCAGTTTTTGTACTCGAGCTCTAAGGTTGGCTTAGTTTAGAATTAAGGAAGCTTATATCTTCCATGACTAAATTATGACACATTTGCCATGTTTCATGGTTACATAGTTTTAAACAGACTTGTATATGTGCTGCATGACATGCTCTCATCTATAAAAATCTCATTGTTCACTGTCCAGTTCCTTAACAAAAATAGAAATGATCGTATATAATATACTGAATATTGCCACCTGATGTGATTCCGTGGCTAAAACATTCAGAAATCTGTCGAGTGGAACACACATAAATGCATAATGATCCACTAAGCTGGTATCTTCAGCTTGGGGAGCACATGTTTACTGCTGCAAGTTCGCGGGTTGCCTGGCAACTGCTTGACAGGGTAAAATTTAGGATGCACCGTAGGGAGGAGCCGTGTTTGAGAACAGGGTTTTCTGAGAATTATTCAAATATTTACAACATAACTGATGTGAAGGAGCGAAAATTACGATCTGCAAAACAACAGTCATTACACGGACACATTTGTCGCACTTACTTTGCTTTGTAGATAATTTGGACTGTTCCCCTGTGTGTCTAAGTGTGCTATCAGGTCTCCAGTGAGGTTAATGCAGAAAAACACCCAAACATGGAGGCTTCCTTGCATATACGCACACATACAGGCACATTTCTAGCAGTGGGTAGGTGTGAGGAAACAAACTAGCCTAGTGTACTGTAGCCAAGTCAACAGAAAATCAAGGTAAGGACACAGGTGAACATGCTAAACATGGGGTGTGACGTAGGCGGGGCCAGGACAGCGTGGAAACCAAAACACAGAACATCGCCTAAACAAACAAACCATAAACTGAAACCCAATTGAAGACAAATACAGTTATCAGTGAATTTATACACTTGTAGCTGTTAATATGAGCTGTACTTGTTGACACCAACCAAAGATATTTTTTATGTTAAGCCTAAAACATCATTACTGCCCTTGTCTATTTACTAGAACAGCTGACTGGCAAAAAAAAAAGGTCAGATAACCTGAGAACTACCTTTCATAGTTTGGGTGTGTTGTTTTTTATGGTATCCACTTTTTAATGCTACACTCAATTCATTTGTTGCCTAGAGAAGCAGTCAAATAGATGAATGCAGCATTTTCACATTGGTACTGTGCCCCAGTGGTCTTAACAATGGACTCTTCTGTCTATTTGCAGTCAGGGAAGTGCTTTTGCTCCCTGAAGGCCGACATAAGGAGGCACTTCTTCCTGCATTTCAGGCCGTTAAGCCAGGCTTACACTGTGCAATTTCAGTGGTCGTATAAGTCAGACTGTACAAGATGATGGCAGTAAAATATTGGCAGAATTTATTGCCAGACTATGAAATATAAATTTTTTTTATTGTATGATAAACTGTAGACATGTTAAAGGACTCCTTTCAAAAATTGAAAGCTCAGAGCTGGGTAAATGAGGACTGTATGAAATGTTTGTCTTGCAAAGTTATCCTGAAGGAATAAGAGTGCTAGTCAGTCTCCAAAAATTTGAATATTGTGAAAAAAAAAATTTAATAAAATTTTTATTTTTAATTAAATTAATTACATTTTTAAAGATAAACCATGAGATGAGTTAGAACCATCCTGATCAACATTAAAATAAAAAGGCACTTTATGTTTATCAGACATAAAATATTAAAGTAAAAATGTTACATTTTTGATTAAAATTGTGACCTTAAGAGCCCCGAGTGGCTCAGTGGACTAAGGCGCTGTCACTATGATCTGAGGATTGTGAGTTCGAATCCCAGGTCATGCTGCTTGCCATTGGCAGCCGGGACCTGAGAGAGCAAAATTGGTTGTGCTCTCTCTGGGCAGGTAAGATGGCACTCTCTCCCCAACACTACTAAGTAATGTCGGCTGGCTCAGGCATCTGCCAGGCGATCCATCAGAACTGGGGATGTGCGATGTATTGGCAGAAGTTCGAAAAGAGGCGGAGCTTAAGTTCACATACATCAGAGGAGGCCTGTGTTAGTCTGCACCCTCCTAGAGCCAGGGGCATTACAAATGATATGGAGGGTCTTCTAATGGGCGGGTCAATTAGCTACCAACACATTGTGGAGAAAATCGGGTAAAAATAAAAAATAACAAAATAAAAAACCAGTGACCTTAGAGATTAGAGCCAAAATTATGATATCCTAATAAAAGTTTTGGCCATGATGACATGAAGAAACAAGAACGTAGAACCATTGGGTTCCCCTTATAAGCCTATAATGACTTTACATTCCATCAAAGTGAAACAACAGTTTTGTTTAAAGCTTCTAAAAGATGTCAGGCTAACAAACTTACAAATTTAGCTAATTTTGCTAACACTAAAACATAATAGTTACCCAAATCACTCAGCTGTTTCTGTCAAAATACATCACCTAAACATCTCTCCTGCCACTCAAACGTCATTTACAAGAGTAGGCAGTGTGGCTTAGGCCACAGTATGATGGTGTGAAGTATAAAAATGAATAAAACGTCACTGCTAGAGGCAGCCATGAGACACTGCACAGGTTTTTGTTCATTATTATTAGCACCATTCCTTTAAAGACAGTATCTCACATTGAAGTCCTCGTCGATCAAGAAGTCACAGCCAATCAGATCAAAGTAGCCCAGTTTACACTCCAGCTTAGCTTTGACAGCCAGAAAGCACTGGATTATAATCTGCTGCATCCGCTTCTGTAGAATCACACACACACACACACACACACACTTAGCAGAATCCTTTTTCATTTTTTAATAATAAAAAGTGTGTTTTTATAATTAAGGGAATATTTAGTCAATTTAAATATACATACAGGATACAGGCAGGACGTGGTCTTATTAATGCATCATTGTAAGTCAAGATCAGATCATTATTCTCTGTACTGCATGTTAATGATTTACCTTGTGCAAAGATTTTATGTTTCATTGTGTAACTGGCAGTTACGTCACACTGTCAAGACCAATCAAATGTGCTCATAAACTGTTAAGTTGGCTTTTTCTTTTGATCCATAAACACAGGCTGCATTTAACACGTTTTAAACCACTGATGCCACCGAACACTGCCTTATTCATACTACAAACATTGCGTGCTCTCATTAACTTCACATGAACATCAACACTTTAGCATTTTTCTTCAGTGTACAGTACCAGTCAAAAGTTTGGACACAACACTTCTCATTCAATGTTTTTATTGTTTCCTACATAAAGTAAATAAACACTGAAGTCATCCAGAATATGAAGGAACACATAAGGAATCATGTAGTAAACTTAAAAGTGTTAAACAAACCAAAACATGTTTTAGATTTTACTTCAAAGTAGACACACAACTGATGTCTCAAACACATTAAGAGGCAATAAATGCAAGTCATGAACTCTTGACGAGGCACAGCTGTTAACTGAAAGCCATTGCAGGTGACTACCTCATAAAGCTAACTGAGAAAATGCCAAGAAAGCTGCCATCTAAGCAAAAATGTAAAATATAAACATATTCCGGTTTGTTTACTTGTTTGTTTACTAAATAATTGCATATGTGTTTACTCATAGTTTGGATGACTTTAGTATTAATCTACAATGCAGAACATTTTTAATAATGAAATAACACTGAATGTCCAAACTTTTTTAGTGGTGCTGTATTTTTAAAAATTGCTTAAAAGTCGCAGCAATGCTCCAAAATCTAGTAGAAAGCCTTTCCTGAACAGTAGAGACAGTTACTTCAACAAATTAGAATAAACTTTTTTTTTAATATAGGAAAAAACAATGAATGAGCACACGTCTCAACACTTTTGTCCATATAGTGGATCCAGAGGATCGGCTCTTGTCTTTTAGGGCCCCAAAATCACTAAATACACCCTTACGGACAAAGAGCCTTGATTAATATTAAAATTGGTAGCTAGCTATATGCCTTCATTATGGCAACTTGATCTCATATATGTCCACTAGGTTGTGTTTTTGAAATGGTAACTTTATTGCAAAACTATACATGGTAAAGTTTTTGTGTTGGATCACCTGTATATACTCTA